>CM027120.1:19103474-19180163 GCA_015476505.1 Urochloa ruziziensis
CGCTCTGCGATCTCTGTTGATCGTGGTGCGGAGGTCTTCATCACGATCCGATCCGCCGCTGGCCCGGTGTCGAGACGGACCAGGCTCAGGAGCGTCCGTGGTCGCTCTGCCCTGCATCTGGTGAACCTGGACGGAGGCGGCCTGCACGAGAGCCCTTACCTTTTCCAGGCCTGGAGTGCTGGGTGGTAGCCGACTGATCTCCTCGTTGATGGTGACGAGGTTCTGGACTGGCGTCTCGTAGACGTCGTATCCGTTGAACTCGAACATGCCGTCGCGCATCAAGTTCCGGGTGCTCCTCCTGTCGTGCCGATCCCGTTGGCGACGATGATCTTCAGAGTGTGGTTCCTGGAGTCGAGCAGTGCCAGATCCTGACGCGGTGGCTCCGTGCGGTCGTGCGGCTCTGCGAGTCGCCCGACTGGCGTTGCGTCCTCGACGCTGGTCTCTGGCTTCAGTCGTCTCCTCAGCTGGAGTGACCTCATCTTCTGAGACAGGATTAGTTGGCGTTGCTGGCGCCACCATGTAGCAATATGACCCGACTCCTTCTTGCGCGAGGTAGTCTTCCTCGGACTCGGAGAAGTCGGATGTGGGCGTATAACGCTCCAAACTACTCGGAGTCAGTTCTCCGAGTGATTCTAGCAGTTCCGGCTCTGTAGAGGCATCGGACACTGTGTATCCTTCCGGCAGATCGTCCAGGATTGAGGGTCCCAGTAGATCTAACTCGTAGGAGTCGCTCCCAGAGAAGTAATCATCCGTCTGGACGATGTCCTTCACCTTCTGCTTCTGAGCAAGCGCGCAAAAGCCAGGGGTCTGGATAGTAATGACCTCAGGGCTCTGGACGCGTGTTGGTCGAGCGTTGACGCTCTGCGATGACTCAGCGACGCGATTCTCAGGAACCGGATCGGAATCGAGTGATTGTAGATCTGTTCCCGACTGGTCTGGCCTCGCGTTTTGCGATGGACTCAGCGGGGTAAAGCCGGCACGATCTGATGCGATCGGATCGGACTGGGCCGTGATGGCCGAAGTCGGCGCCAGAGAGGAGACCTCCGTGGCGACCGTAGCCTCTGCCGCTTGGGCATCCAAGGCGGCGGTGATGACGTCCCCGAACTGGATCTCGACTTCGTCGACGTCCGGGAGGTTGCAGCTGTCCAAGATCTTGACGCGATCCATCGAGCTTACCAGATTGATCTCGGCGATATCCCCTACCTGGCGCGCCACTGTCGGTGATATTATCTCCGGCAGTCTTCCACGGGGTAGCCCACGGAAGTGATTTGTAATGCAGGGAAGATCGCAAAGATCGGAAGCAGGATGGTTAAGATGGACAGACACAGGGGTTTATACAGGTTCGGGCCGTCGACTCGACATAATACCCTACGTCCTGTTTTGGGGTGTTGTATTGCGTGGATTTCGCTATGAGTTGAGATGTGGTGAGTTAAGTTGTTTTGGAGGGGGTCCCTGCCCGCCTTATATATCGGGGGGCAGGGTTACAAGTCGGTTTGTATCCGATCCTATCTCTAAGAATCCTTTCCTTCTTTACAGTAATTCCTATTCCAACTAGGACTTCTCCTTCCAGATCCTTCTTCCGTGCGCCGACTTGTCCCGCACGTCTTCAGGTCCAGAACGGTGGGCTGGGCCGCCCCCTTTTGGTGGGCTGCCAAGCTTGCTCGTGAGGTACCCGAGTACTATATCCCCCACACTAGAGCTATTGACTACTTATTCCGTGCTTTGTCTGCCGAGGAGTTTGAGCGAGTTTTGGGCGAGGACCTAGCTAGCCTGATCTAGCAGAAGCTCAAGGTAGCCCACGGTGGTGATACCATGTGAAGGCTAGGCTTTTTTTGATGTATCGCAGAGAATATGAGAATTTTGCTCACTTGCCTGGAGAGTCTGTTGATGCTTTGTTTCAGCATTTCACTTCCATTGTCAACAACATGAAAGCCAACATTACCGTACTCCCATACTCGGATCATGACAGAGCTATCAAGCTCTTGCAAGCACTTGATAGATCCATGTGGGGTGCCAAGGTTGAGGCGATCATGGAGTCGGCAAACTATGAAACTTTGTCTGTTGATGAGCTTTTCTTGAAGTTGAAGTCTTCTGAGGTTGACAGACAGCTGCTTGCCAAGGCTAAGAGTCCGACTGATCCCCATAGTCTGGCTCTAGTTGGTGGCTCTGGATATGGACATGCTAACACTCCCAGACACTTTGCTTTGTCCTCTCTTGTGTCTCTTCCAGATGAAGAATATGAGGTGCTGAGCGAGGAGGATCTCGCGTTGCTCACGAGGAGGTTCGAGCGGATGTACCAGAATCGAAGGGTTCGAGGCGTGCCGGGAGTACGTGCTACAATTGCGGGAAGATGGGCCACTTCATCGCCGAGTGCCCCGAGGAGATCAAGAACGACTACAACCGCAAGCACCGCCCGCGAGACGACCACAAGCACCGTCCCAAGGACGAGTACCGCTCCAATCACAAGAACAAGGAAGAAAGAAGGTCGAAGAACAAGCACGGTGGACACAAGAAGAACCGATCTCGAGCGATGGTGGCAGATGCGAGCGACATCGACACAAGCTCCACCAACACGTCGTCGAGCTCGAGCTGCGAAGATGAAGACCGCGGCCACCGCAAGGAGAAGAAGAGCTTGAACCGCAACTTCAACGGCATCTCCTTCGCTGCCGGCGACTACTGCACCATGGCGCACGACTCCGTGAAGAGCAAGGACGACTCTGACTCCGACTCCGAGGATGAGGCATTGACCGATCCCACCTCTTTGCGTAAGGAAATTGCTAGACTAGAGGAGTTGGTCAATAACCGTGATGATGTGCTTAGGAAGACCAACAAGGAGAAGAGAGAGTGTAGGTCTTTGCTAGGAGAGTCCAAGGATAGAGTAGCTGAGCTTGAGACCTTACTTTCTAAGACCGGAAAGAAGGCGATGGAGTTTGAGTCTTTGCTTTGCGAGTCTAGGGAGAGAGCAGCTAAGCTTGAGTCAGAGATTGCTGTGTTGAAAGATGCTCCTCTTGTGTCTGATGAAATTGAATGCTCATTCTGTGATGTGCATCTTGCTGATCTGGTTGTTCTGAAGGAGAAACACATGACATGCTTAGATGAACTAGAAGGTGCTAGGGTTGAGCTTGCTAAGTTGAAGTCTAGATCATCTTTGCTAGGTGCTTGTACTTCTTGTCCTGCTTTGCTTGCTCAGTTGCTTGAATCACGTACCATGATTGGTTCACTTGAAGCTCAATTGAAATCTCCTATTGCAAACTCTTGTTCTCCTTGTGATGTTGTTGCTTTGAAGAATGTTGAGCTAGAACAATGTGTTAAGCGCTTGCAGGATGAGAATGATGAGTTGCGACAGTGTTTGGGTTGGTTGTGGGGTTGCGAGCCTCAGCTTAAGATGTTGATTGCTGGTTTTAAGAGAGCTGATGGTCGTGGTCTCGGTTCTGAGAAAGTGGGTGAGAGTAGTGGTGAGAAAGAGAGAGAGCCTGAAAACTCCACCACAAACATTCCCACAAACCCATCGAAAGCCATTCTCAAGAACACCTTCACACCCAAACCCAACCACCTGCTAAACAAGCTTGACACCACTCCAGATCCTCCCAAGTTTCCACCAAAGACAGACAATTTCCAGAGGAGAGTGACCTTTGTGAGGAGTGGGGTTTACCAGCCGAGAGAGAGGTCACAGCCGAGAGAAACCCCAAAGCCAAAGCCAGTCCGCTTCCATTGTGAGCATTGTGGAAGGGATGGACACCTTGAGGAGTTTTGCTGGAGGAAGAAGAGGGAGGTGAGAAGAGAGAAGGAGATGGGGAACAGGGACAGGTACTACTCTTCCCGTAGTGTGCTTGTGTCTCGTTCACCTTTGCCTAGAGGAGAGGCCTTTGTGCGTGCAGTTCCTTCTTTGGGTAGTCGTGGTGTTCCAGCTTATGGTGGTTTTGCTAGGCGGCCTCCGGTTCGTGGTCAGTTTGGTTCAGGGAGGTTCGACTGTAGCTTCGAGGTGAGGAGAGAGTCTAGGCCACGTTTTCCCCCGCGTGGTGCTAGAGGTCCGATGGCGAGAGACGAGAGGGTTTCACGTGGCAGAGTTGATTTTGCTAACCCCTCTTTTGAGCAGATGGCCCGACACTGCTTTGACTCGTTTTGTGCGAACCCCAGTGTCGAGTCATTCGCTCATTCTCGTTCTCGCTTTTGATTGTGCAGGTGGGAGTCTTGGAGAACTTTTGGTTGATGGATTCTGGCTATTCGAGACATATGACAGGTAATAGGAAGTGGTTCTCCAGTCTCACCCCGGTGGTGTCCAGGCAGTACATCACTTTCGGGGATAAGGGTAGAGGTAGAGTGTTGTCTGAGGGTGCTATTCAGGTGAGCGACAATTTTATGTTGAAGCGGGTTGCTCTTGTCAAGAATCTTGGTTTTAATTTGCTTTCAGTTTCTCAGCTTCTTGATGAGGGTTATGAGGTTCGGTTTAAGAGTGGTGATTCTCGAATTCTTGATTCTCGAGTTGACCTTGTGTGTATGATCATTCTCGAGGGACAGATTTTTCGTGCTGATTTTTCTCGATCTTTTGGTCCTTCTTGGTGTTTGAATCGCTGGTACTTCTTCTGAGCTTTGGAAGTGGCATAGGAGATTGAGTCATGTGAGCTTTGATTTACTCACATGCTTGAGTGCTCTTGACCTTATCCGAGGATTGCCCAAGCTCAAGTTCGAGAAAGATTTGGTTTGTGCACCTTGCAGGCATGGTAAAATGGTTGCTGCTTCTCATCCACCTTTGACAGATGTTATGACTGAGCGTCCAGGGGAGCTTTTGCATATGGACTTGGTTGGTCCCGCTCGCGTTCGTTCAGTTGGTGGGAAGTGGTATGTTCTTGTGGTTGTGGATGATTTTTCTCGGTATGATTGGGTGTTCTTTTTGGCGTCGAAGGATGAGACATTTGATTCTGTTCGAGATCTGATTTTGAGGTTGAAAAACGAGAGTAATGGTGGTGCCATGAGAGCTATACGCAGTGACAATGGTACGGAATTTAAGAACACTCGTTTTGATGCCTTTTGTCGTGATATTGGTCTCGAACATCAATACTCTTCGCCATCTGTTGCTTGCCAAAATGGAGTTGTTGAAAGGAAGAATCGGACGCTTTGTGAGATGGCTAGGACGATGCTAGATGAGCATAGGACTCCTAGGAAATATTGGGCCGAGGCAGTGAACACAGCTTGTTATGTTTCAAATCGTATTTTCCTTCGTGCTTTCAAGAAGAAAACTTGCTATGAGCTTTTCCATGGCTGTTCCCCCCGTGTGAGTCACTTTCGGGTTTTTGGTTGCAAGTGTTTCATTCTGAAGAAAGGAAATTTGGACAAGTTTGAGTCTCGTTCGATGGATGGAATTTTTCTTGGTTATGCTAATCACTCTCGAGCATATCGTGTGCTCAATCTTGGGACTAACCAAATCATGGAGACTTGCGAAGTCACCTTCGACGAGACCATTCCGTGTAGCTCTTCTGTCTTTGAGTGTGCAGGTGATGATGAATTGGGACAGTCCATCTTTGAGGAAGAACAGCTTGATAAAGAAGATGATGAGGAGAATCATGCACCGTGTGGAGATCGTGTACCTTCCACTTCCACTACTACTACGACGTTCGACGACGGACCCACTGCTACACCTTCGTCGAGTTGCGCATATGATCAAGTTCAAGTGGAAGCTGATGTTGAGGGGGAGGCAATCTCAAGGCGAGAAGCTCCCCGGCTGGTACAGAGGGATCATCCACCTTCGAAGATCATCGGGAACTTGGATGAACGTACTACACGGTCGAGGTCACAGAACATCTCTCATTTCGCTCATTCTGCTTTTGTTGCGTCTTTCGAGCCCAAAAATGTTGGACACGCTTTATCTGATTCTGATTGGGTCAATGCCATGCATGAAGAGCTTGAAAACTTTGAGAGAAACCAGGTGTGGGAGTTAGTTGAATCACCTCCAAATTGCCATCCTATAGGAACCAAATGGGTTTGCAAAAACAAGAGAGAAGAGGGTGGTGATATTGTGAGAAACAAAGCGAGGTTGGTTGCTCAGGGGTTTTCGCAGCAGGAGGGGATAGATTATGAGGATACATTTGCTCCTGTTGCCCGTTTGGAGGCAATTCGGATTCTTCTAGCATTTGCAGTTGCTAAAGAGTTCAAATTGTACCAAATGGATGTGAAGAGTGCCTTCTTGAATGGGGTGATCGAGGAAGAAGTGTATGTGAGGCAGCCCCCGGGTTTTGAGAGTGAGAGATACCCACACCGAGTGTACAAACTCCACCGAGCTTTATATGGCCTAAAGCAAGCACCCAGAGCATGGTATGGAAGGTTGAAGGGGTTCTTGCTTAGCAAGGTGTTTGTGATGGGAAAGGTTGATAAGACGCTCTTCTTGTTGAGAAATGGCAATGATCTTTTAATCGTTCAGATTTACGTGGATGATATCATTTTTGGTGGCTCTTCTCACGATCTTGTTGCCAAGTTTGCAGACGATATGAGCAGGGAATTTGAGATGTCGATGATGGGAGAGTTGCAGTTCTTTCTTGGGCTGCAGATCAAGCAAACCAAGGATGGGACGTTCGTGCACCAAAGCAAGTAAACCTAGGACATACTCAAGAAATTCGACATGAGCGACTCCAAGCCGATGACTACGCCAATGAGTACGACTACAGCTTTGGATGCAGATGAGGACGGAGAACCAGTGGACCAGAAGGAGTACTGGAGCATGATCGGCTCCCTTCTCTACTTGACGGCGATGAGGCCGGACATACAGTTCACCGTGTGTCTGTGCGCTCGTTTTCAGGCTTCACCGAGGACTTCACATCGTCAGGCCGTCAAGTGGATTTTCAGGTATCTCAAGTTTACTCCTGAGCTGGGTCTTTAGTACTCTGCTGATTCCACACTTGCACTTCATGGTTTTTCTGATGCGGATTTTGCTGGGTGTCGTGTTGATCGCAAGTCTACTTCTGGTCAGTGTCAGTTTCTTGGTTTGTCTCTTGTGTCTTGGTATTCTCGCAAGCAGTCTAGTGTAGCCCAATCCACCACAGAGGCCGAGTATGTTGCTGCTAGCTGTTGTTCTCAGTTGCTTTGGATCACCTACCTTGAGAGATTTTGGATTAGACATGTCCCATGTTCCACTTCTTTGTGATAGCACCAGTGCCATCAGCGTAGCTAAAAATCCCGTGCTCCATTCCAAAACCAAACACATAGAAGTGAGGTACCACTTTCTGAGAGATCATGTGGAGAAAGGAGATATTGAGCTTGCCCATGTTTCTACCCAAAACCAGCTTGCAGACATTTTCACTAAGCCACTTGACCAAGTTACCTTCACCCGCTTGCGAGGAGAACTTGGTGCGTGTGTGGATTTCTGAGCTGAGTTTTGGAGGCTTCTCTTGTAGCATATGTATACTATTGTACCATCTTTGTATCTTGATGTACACTTTTTGTTTTTGTATTTTGATGTATAGCTTTTCATCTCTGCATCTTGTGATATATCATGCTGCATTTGTATCATATTCTAGGATGAGCTTCTCCTATATGCAGTGATTGCTACAACTTGCTACATTTTAGAGTTTAGGCAGGCTAGCTAGGGATTGATTGTATGGATGGCTATGCTCTTGATTGTCTTGATATGTATTCTTTTGAGATAGTCACTTTTTGAATTAAAATGACAAACTGAACTTAAACTCTTATCACCCATGAGTAAATGCCTTTGCATGTCTTGTTTGAGCCGAAATGGCTATATTTTGCTTAAGGTCATGCTAGGATGATATTCTTTTCATTTGGGTCAAAGATCTCTGTCATTGTAAATGTTTGGCCCATGTTTATCTCGTGGAGGAGCATAAGCTTCTTTTTGTCGCAAAGACATTTCATGTACCATGCTTAATTTGAAAAACTTGAAAAATGAGATGTCTATGCATGAAAGAAGAAAGATGAGAAAAAGATTTATTTGAAAATATTTATGCTCATGTCTCTAAGCTTTCACCATTGCACACACTTGCACACATGGGTGCTAAGCGGTTGCATGTCGTTTGCCGGAGAAGTCTCCCTTGAGAAGTAAACACATGGCTCCGTGCTTTGACATGACATGAGATAGATTTTGGGCGTTTATAATGATCGTTTGTCAAGAATGCTTGTTCTATCATGATCTTGGTGAAATGAAGTTTATTTTTGCTCAAATGACCCATGTTTAGGACTTTGCTCATGAGGTGAAACTTTTGAAAAAAATTGCACAAATTGATCATGGCTTTGTCAAATGGCTATATATCTTCACTTTCTTGACGGCAATGCCCTTATGATGCTATGACCTATCTAGTTTGCTTTTTCTCTAACTTGTAGAATTTTGTATCGCTCATTGCCTATTTGAGAAGCCTAGAGTTTGAGCATTGGAATACATTACTGGGCACTTATGGAAGGTTTTCAAGTTGAAACGATATCTTTTCGAGCATTTTTCTGTGATTTGCATTTTTGTGCTTTGACTGGGCAGGGCGGTGTGACCGGCCCTGCAGGGCGGTGTGACCGGCCCTGAAGCAAGAGCGGTGCAACCGGCCCTCCAAGGAGGTCCAACCGGCCCTGTGCAGTGGCACGAGGTTTTGTGGGATTTGATCCATTTTCGATTACATTTTCGCACGCACAAGTTCACTTGTTCAGGGGAAGTTTGCATCAATGCAGGGGGAGTGCTTTGAGTGTTCTGAGAAGTGATTTGGAGATTCGTGACTTGTGTTTTGTGCTTTGCCCTTTTGCCGATGGTGTTGAGCCCTTTCGGTTCTTCTTGAAGGGTCGGCGTTTCTGGAGCTTTCTCTTGCGAAGTGACTTTGTTTCGGCTTGTCTTTGCTTTTAGTCACTTGCTTGAGTCTTGTTTTTGATTTCTTTTCTATTTTCTTTTTCTATCTATGGTTACTATGTGCGTGTTGTCAATGCACTCATCAAGGGGGAGATTGAGGACCCGGTGTGTCCAAGGACCGGTGGATGGTCGCTTCCTGGTGTGATGAGTGATTGACAACGTGGTGTGGATTGACGTTTCCCTTGGGTCAAGTATTGCAGGTGTAGAATGCGGCTTGGTTGCATTGGTGCAGGTGAAGAACAGCGCGAAAGGTCTTAGCCATGGCGGCCTCCGAGGAGCGGAGAGACAAGTAGGCTTAGTTCGAGGGACCCGGTGGCCGGATGGATCAAGTGCAGTTCACATGCTGGCAAGAACGAGCAAGGGGACATGGTTCCGCTGCGAGGTAGCGGCTCACAACCGAAGCTCGTACGCGGACGTGAAGCCGGTGCAAGGTGGCGGCTAACGACTGAAGCTTGTACGCGGGGTTTGTGATTTGGCCACAAAATCATCGGTGGACGGTTTCCCTTGGTTTGGGCCTCAAAACCAAGGCCGAGGACTCGACGAGGCGAGTTTGGGCTGCTGGGCCAAGTGTGGCTGCCAGGGGCGGTTTAACCGCCTCCCCCTGGGCCGGCCCAAAAACGGCGTCGAGGAGCTTCGATCCGGAGGACACGCGGCGTGACTGCAAGGCTTGCGTCGGAGGGAAGCTAGCTTTTGGTGGAAGGTGTCCCAGCCGGAAAATATCTGAAACCAAATGTCAAATTTGCCCCTGAGGGGTATGTATCACTTAGGGGAAGTTTAGTCTTTAGAGCACCACCACTTGGACTAGTAATAGGCCCCTAGGGCATGGTGGCTGCTATCTCTTCAAGTTCTCTCTTCAGTTATTTTCATTTGGCTTGTTTAGTTTTCCCTTACCCTTCGTGTTCTCCACCTAGAACTACTTTGAATCATTCATAGTTTGTATAGGTGAATTCATGGTTGTTTGATTGAGCTTAATTTCCTTATCTTTGTGCCATGATTTGAATTCCCGAGCTCCTTTTCTTTTTCTCATTTTCAGAGGTATTTTCGGAGCCATTTTTGGGGGATTTTCGTTCTTCACTTTCTAGCCCGTTTTCTCTCAGATTTCTTTGGGGGAATCACGCATGAGTTGCCTCCTTTCCTGGTGATCCCTTGCCCCCAAACGCCGGGAATCGGTTTAGATTTGAAGTTTTCGGGATAAACTCGTGGAGGGTGTGTTCTTCGCTAGATTTGAAATTCCCAGAGTTCTAGGGAGTTAGAGATTGAGATTTTTGGGGCATAGCCTCTCCTTGAGGTGTATATCATCTACCCAAAGTTCCGTCTCAAGACTCCAAGCCGTTTGGGAGATCCGTTCTCGAGTTGACCTTTTTCCCGTGCTGTCTGGCAAGACCGGTGCGACCGCCCTCAGATACCGGTGTGACCGCCCCTGGCTGAAGGGCCAGGCAAGGGCGGTGCAACCGCCCCTGGAGAGAGGTGCGACCGCCCCTAGCTGAGAGTTGCTGATTCGTGTGGTTTTCGTTCGATTCTTGTTGGATTTGTTCGATTCGTGTTCCGCTGCGTTGATCTTGTTCCTAGGGTCAGTAGCCTCACAGTAGCTACGTGATCTTGACAAGATCGGTTGGTAGGTTTTGGAGTTGAGTTGGGAGTAGCCGGATTCGTGAGAGAAATTTTTATCGGCTACCATTCACTCCCTCCCTCTCTGGTCGCCTAATCGGTCCTTCAGTACGAGCCGCCACATGCAGCCGGCCGTGCCCAGGGACCGCATTGCAAAGTCTTAGATCTTTCCAGGGTCCTTTCTGCAAGTTTCTAGGGGCTAATCTGTGAATAGATTGTATAGATCTAGGTTTGAAATCTGAGATGTTGTTAAATCAGTTAAAAATCACACAAAAATCAGAATAACGCAAACTCAATTTTGTTGGACTCTCTGTGTCGTGTTCTAACTTTTATAGAAAGCATGTATAGGTGTTTCCTGTGCAGATTTCAAACTAAGTTCAAATCTGTTCAAACTTAAATTTGTGCATAGTTTGAAATCCACTGCCTTCGTTTGTGCTAATTTTTGGGTATGTTGTAGCTAATGAAATGTTTAGGCCCGAACATCTGGATCAACAGTTTTTAATAATTAATCTGTGCAGCTTCTGAGCTTAATCTTATTACAGTAGCTCTGTTATGCTTTGGTGAGTATCTGGTAAAAAGTAGAGCTTAGTTCGGGCTGGCTAACTTGCTCTTTTAATTTATAACAGTTTGAACCTAGTAAATCCAAACAGCAAGAACCTTTGATTTTTTGGAGCTACCCTTTTTCATGTGAGCTTGTTTAGACTAGTGTAAGCTCTGGTAATTTTCTAAGGACCAATTGATGACAGTGTGATTTATTAGGATTTATTCTTGATGATAGTGTGCTGTTATTGTTTAATTTATTGTGGTCAATTTATGCATGATCTTGGTCTGGTTTTTGATCAGTAAACCAAACAACACACCAAGAGCATACTGTAATTTTGTCACATTAAAATAATGAACCAAACTGCCAGAATAAATCGTTGAAGTTCATTGCTTAAAAGGTTAAATAAAAATAAATCACCACTTTAAGCTGATAGAATAAAATAAACAAATCACCACACACACCCTTACTATTTTGTGAAGGAAATCAAACTTAAAACTTAATAGATGTGTACACAATCACCACCACATGCCCCAAGTACTTTAATGAGTAATCACAAACTTAATTAAAGAAAGGGAAGGTCAGACCAAAATTGTCCGGGTGAATGTGTCACTCAATACACCCCGGGTCTATCATTATGCAATAGTGATGGCTCGATACAAGATCATACTCTTAATTGCATATGCATCTCGTGTAGAACAGGTCCTCGCCGACGACGACTACGAACTCGTACCCGCTGGAGGAGAAGGCCAAGCTGAAGGAGAAGTGAACGCCGTCCGGGTCGAGCAAGACTTGAACACAGTTGCCGAGGAGTCCCAAACTAACATCGTGCCCGAAGGCAAGCCCCAGAGCATGTCCTATGTTCCTGAATCTTGCAACTATGTTTGTTAAGTTTGCTTGTGCATTTACGTTTCAGGCATTGAATTGAAACCTTAGTTGCATGATCCGAGGTACCCATGCTTTGCAATACTAGTATGATAGGTCGATAGCTGCCACGCTATAAGGACTCGGTAAAAGTCGAGTGATTTCATGTCACTCGCGAGATATAGGAATTACCTGCCTTACTTATGTTGGAAACATAAGGATGACGGGCGGGGATTTTTGTCATGTAGATGCCCCGTCCGTGTATGCTAAAATTGGTTAAGGTCGAAAGGTACAGTACTGCTGGTTAAGTTTTTGAACGTACCAAGCACTTGTCGATTCTATGGGGTCGGTAAGTTTAGTACCTACATGAATTCGGTGTGCGGATTTTTTCCTGCTCCTATCGGGAACTTCTTCCCCATGCCTCGAACATGTGGGTATGAAGGGCGCAAGTGTTCGGTTCGGCCGACCTTGGACTTCGTATGCCAGGGGGAGTTTGGCTCTGGATGCAACTGGAGGATTGATGGGAACTACCTGGTAGCGCTAGCCTTTGGCTAAGTGCGATGATCCGTGTGTTTGGGTTCCCCTTGCAAGGTTAAGAAATCGGTTCGAACTGTCTGTTTCTCGCAGCTAATGAGACTACTTGACCGTACTGCCGCATTGAGTAAGAAGTGGAACATGACGATGGAAAGAAACTTGATGCTTGCTCTACTTGCTTGGATAGTACAGGTGGCTTACCTAGAATGGTTAAATTCGAACTAGAACTTGATGCTTAAATATTGAAAGCAAGGACCCACTCTTAGTCTCTCTTTGGCAAAACAAACCCACCAGCCTAAAGCCTTGCATGTCTAGGAGTCGGTGATGTAGTTTTCACTCGACGAGTAAGTCTTGCTGAGTATTAGTATACTCAGCCTTGCTTGTTGAATTGTTTTCAGGAAGTGCTCTCGAGGAGATGGTTGTAGGTCTTACCTGGCCAACCACCCTTCCTCTTGGTTGGACCGTTGTATGGGACGATGATGCTTTCGAGTGATGTCACGATGGCTTCACGTGATGTCACGGTCATATCGAATAAATAGTTGTTTCCGCCATTTCAAAACTCTGAGTACATTGCTACCGTATGCATTGAACTGTTTGTAATAAAGTACCTCAATTGGGACCTTTAATTAATTGTGGATTGTTGTAATCTCTGGGACTCACCTTCGAGTGAGTATTTGAACGACTCGTTTCGATCGAGGTAATTGTTCGTGGTTGCATAGGGCTTGACTCGACAGATCGACATCTTAATCTGTTTTAATTGCGTGATGACCAAACGAAGGTTAGCGCACTTTAGCCGGATTAATTTGAGCGGTTCTGCCACAGCTGGTACCAGAGCGAAAAGTTGTGCACCAGAGGTTCACACGGTTCCATTACACTTGTTTTTGCAATAAAACTTGACCCACTAGTGCTTTGCAAAAACTCATTGGATCGCTAAGGATTAACTAGACCGTGAAGCCCTAGAGGGAATTTTCGGGTTGTTTCAGGTGGCTTGCTGATTATGTTGTATTGACTAACTTGCCCAGCACATCTTGTCCACGTGTTTTATACATGCGCTGGTTTCCGTGCCCCGCGTGCACGAAGGATGATAGAATTTCCATTCCAAGGAATCTATCATTACGGTTGTGTAAGAGTCGCCACATGTTTTATATGCGAGCAAGGTCTTGATGGTATGGCTCTAATTCCAATGGGTCTATCGTCCTGGTTGTTCGCCACGTTCGAGACGTGTGCATGATGCCGCATCACGAGATATGCGAAGGGTTGTGTGCTCTATTCAAAATGAGCATACGACCTAGACTAGATGCACTGTCCATGCAGTGTTTAATGCATGGATACAATTTTTATAAATGAACGGTAATGAATGGGGACGCTTCCGTGACGTGCTGGCACGGGAGGTTCATGGTTTTCTTGCAGGTACACTGACTCTTTTCGCTTAAGTTCCGTTGGTCTGAGTGACGACTAGCTATTATAGGGAGAGACGTATATTGTGCCTCGCCACTGGCAATTAACTACGTACACCAAGGCTTCTTGGTATCTATGAGGACGATTTTAGTTCTTTTGCATCATGTTAACCTCCTTAAAAATTGTTAAGGCAACTTGAGACAAAAGGGAATAAAAATCGTAAATCCCACAAACTCCTGAAAAGCTGTCAAATCTATGTTCTCTGCTGGTCCGAATTTTTCGGGTCATTAAAACCACTGAGTTGGCCGAGCACCTTAGATAAAAGTTTTGGAGTTATGCTCACTTTTCATCGCTGTCCTAGTATCCCTTTTTCCCTTCCGCACAGCTCTTACCGGTTCTCTGTTCATTCTCCTAGAGATGGCAGACGCGGCTTACTTTGTGTTTGGCGCGGATGGTTTTCTCCACTCCAAGTGCCTCGCTTGGGAGGGTTTTCCCTCTATCTTGTGGGGCGCTCTGAGCACCGCCGGCTTCAGCCTCACCACCCCTCTACTCGTGCCGTGAGTTCCTTGTGGACGGTGTGCTTCGTTGCATTACCAGGGTCTACGTGCCACCTCACCCTCACCACCCAGAGTGGCTGTTGTTCGAACGCCCAGGTGATAGGCCACCGGTTGACCGACACCGTGGAGTCCGCTGCCTTGTGGGTGCTGAACGTCTTTTGTGACTTTTGCCCCATGGAGGTGATGGCTGCCCCGCTTGGCTTGCTTCCTACCACGCAGCCCGACGACCCGGCTTGGCTGGACCGTCGAGCTAACGTGGAGACGGTTGTGGACTGGACGGGCCCTGTTCCGACTGCCGAGGGACTGGCACGGTACGTGACCGCGTTTTCCAGGCTTCGAGCGTTGCTTCAGGGAGGACTGGCTGACTCGGTTGAGTTCGGCATGGCTTCTTACCGGTCTTTCCGACAGCTTTAGTACGACTACACCACTCTCACCCTATAGGCTGCCGACATAGACTTGGCTATGGCAAACTTCCAGGCTCAGGTTGGAGACTTGCTTGGACAGGTCGCTGCCCTTCAGCAGGAGCGAGGGACTCACTTGGCACAGATAGCCGAGATGCAGGAGGAGCATACCACCCACCTAGGCCAGATCTCGGATATGCAAGCGGAGATAGACTCGCTTCACACCGAGCAGGTTGGACACCTTGACCGTATTGGGGAGTTGGAGGATCAGAACCACGACCTCCAGCTCGACATTGAGGACGCCCACCGACACATTGGTATACTACAGCAGCAGATTCCTCTAGAGCAGGACGTAGAGATGGAGGACGAGGAGGAGGAGCCCATGGAGACCGAGGTAGACCCGGAGGAGGTTCAGGGTATGTCTGGCATGGATACCCATAGTGACTTGCCGCCTCTACCCGCAGCCCCCCGGTTCACCCGTCGAGAGTGAGGTTTCGGTCAACAACCTCGACGACTTCTAGATGATTGGCAGTGTTACTCCTCGGCGTAGCCTATTTTTAGATAGTGATGGATAGGCTAGCTTAGAGTTGAGTATGTCTTTTGTGCAGCTTGACGATGATGTAACTTAGGGTAGGAGTTAACCCTAAGGTTGATCGATTCGATATGGTTGTAACAGCTAAACTGTGCAGCTGGATCTGGTTTGAATTTTTAATGCATGCATCCTTCACTTCTGGGCTGAGTAGTGAATACTAAAGTTGTAAAGAATTTCATGATGGTGATTCTTGTAAAATTTCAGCTCTATTGGTTGAGAATTGAGAGAGTTATGCACGTTTTAGTGAGTCTCGGCCGTTCTGGAAAACCGCAGAGACAGAGACGTGAACTTGGAATTTTTCGCCCTAGCTAGAGTATGAATCTGACCTGGAGCTTTATACGAAAGTTGTAGCTCACTAAATTTTCTAGCAGCTGACAAAAATGCATAATTTTTCGCCGTGTAACCTGGGAGATATGAATTTTCTCCTCTAACAGCCTTGCTGATCAGAAAATTCTGCGATGAACGTTTACTATTTTCGCACATGATTGCCTTGTTTACCTTGTATATGAGTTTCAAGATCATGTGGCTGATGAGTAAATGATTTTGCAGATTGTTGACTCGACCCGCCATACCAACTTCGCCACTGGGCAAGGCAGTGGTACCCAAGCCAACCAGCCACCGCTGCCGAATCCCCCACAGAATCCTATGGAGGCGTTTTTCGTCACCCAAACCGAAATGATGCGAGAAGTGCTCAATGTGCAGCGCCAGCTGATGCAGCAAAACCAAAGGGGACACCAGGATGCTCAACCCCAAGTTGCCCGCTATGAGCATTTTCTGAGTACCCAGCCGCCCACTTTCCATGAGGCCACTGAACCACTGAATGCTGACGCGTGGATTCGCGCCGTGGAGTCCAAGTTTTCGGTGCGCGCACTCCCATGCTCGGAAGAGAGCAAGGCTAGGTTTGCTGCCCAGTTGCTCTAAGGACCCGCCCTGATCTGGTGGGAGAATCACCTGGCTACCCTCCAGAAAACGCTGTTGTGACGTGGGCTCTCACCCAAGGCAACAGGCATGTGACCCAGTATGCCCACACCTTCAACAGCCTATGCCAGTATGCAGGCTCTCATGCTGACACAGATCAGAAGAAGATGGAACATTTCCGCAGAGGTCTTAGTGCCAGACTCCAAGAACGCCTGAACACCACAAGGCCGAGAAGAAAAGAAAGGCGCCCATGACTCAAGGCAGTTCCCAGAACCCGAGGTACAAGATTGTACAAAGTAGTCCTACTCCCAACCCCAGAGGCCTGGACAGCAAGGACGTTGGGTAATCAGACCATCCCAGCCGGCACAGAACCTTTTTTCCCGCTCCTCCATAGCCCATTGCTCCGCGAGTTAATAATCAGGTTCCTGCTCGCCCTACCAATGGGAATGCCTGCTACAAATGCGGGAAGACTAGGCACTACATCTGCGACTGTCCTCAAGCTAAGCAGCAGACCCAAGGTAAGGGGAGAAAGCAGACGGTGCAAGTCCGTCAAGGGAGGATCAACTTCACCACTCTCACAGAACTACCCGAGGGAGCCCCAGTTATGACGTGTACTTTCTATGTCTGCAATCACCCCGCTGTTATACTTTTTGATTCGGGTGCAACGCATAGCTTTATCAGTATAAGGTTTTGCACCAAAAGTAGACTAAATCTCACCCAATCCGCCACCCCCTACTTAATCACCACCCCTGGCGGGAAAGTCTCAACTAATCAAAGGTCGAAACAAGTGCCACTAGCCTTGTGCAGCAAGTTGTTTAAAACTAATCTTATTAGCGTATAGGATGTCACCCGCTGAGTTAGTGGAGCTGAAGACGCAATTGCACGAGTTGCTTGAGAAAGGTTTCATCCGACCTACTACCTCACCATGGGGATGTTCCGCTCTCTTTGCTAAAAAGAAGGAACAAAAGTTTGAGGTTATGTGTGGACTATCGACCCCTCAATGCGGTAACCATTAAGAACAAATACCCCTTACCCCGCATCGATATTCTCTTTGACCAGCTAGCCGGTGCGAAAGTCTTCTCCAAGATTGATCTTCGTTCTGGGTATCATCAGATCAAAATTCGCCCTTGTGACATCCCTAAAACTGCCTTCTCTGCCAGATACGGTCTGTATGAGTACTTGGTCATGTCCTTTGGGCTTACAAACGCACCTGCTTATTTCATGTATCTCATGAATTCAGTCTTTATGCCCTATCTCGACAAATTTGTCAGTGGTCTTCATCGATGATATTCTGATCTACTCCAAAGATGAGGATGAGCATATTGAACATCTTCACATTGTCCTGCAAACACTTAGAGATCATCAGCTTTATGCCAAGTTCTCTAAATGTGAATTCTGGCTCCACAGTGTCAAGTTTCTCGGGCACACAATATCTGAAGATGGTATTTCTGTAGACCCCAGGAAAGTACAAGAAGTTATGGATTGGAAAACTCCCGCTTCTGTACACCAGACCCGTAGTTTCCTTGGTCTTGCTGGTTATTATCATTGATTTATTCCAGACTTCACCAAGATAGCTAAACCCATGACAGAGTTACTCAAGAAGGGAGCTAAGTTTAAGTGGGGCTGAGAAATGTGAGAAAGCTTTCCACACCTTGAGGCAGCTCCTCACTTCCGCACCTGTGTTGGCACAGCTTGACAACACGAAGCCTTATGACATCTACTGCGATGCTTCAGGCACTGTTCTCGGTTGTGTTCTTATGCAAAATAATCGAGTTATCGCGTATGCTTCGCGGGCACTTCGTCCTCATGAGTTGAATTACCCTGCGCACGATCTCAAGCTAGCAGTCGTGATCCATGCTCTAAAACTTTGGAGGCACCATCTCATGGGAGCACAGTGCAAGGTGTACACGGATCACAAGAGCCTCAAATATATCCTTACCCAGTCTGATCTTAACATGAGGCAGAGAAGATGGTTGGAGCTAGTCAAGGACTATGATTTGGAAATATTATATCACGGGAAGGCCAACGTGGTAGCTGATGTGTTAAGTCGGAAGGCGCATTGCAACTGTCTCACCGCAGAAACCTACACTCAGACTCTATGCGCCGAGATGAGAAAGCTTAGTTTGTAAATCATTCCTCATGGCTCGATGAATCACATTTCCTTAGAACCAACCCTCTATGACAAGATCGCTGCTGCTCAATCTCAGGATAAATGCATTAAGGTCATCAAAGAAAAACTTACTGATGGGGATGAGAAGTATCATTGTTTCAGATTGGATCAGAAAGAGGTAGTATATTTCGGGAAACGTTTAGTAGTACCTAAGAATTCGGAGCTTCGAAGGGGAATTTTAGATGAGGCCCACCTCTCTAAATTATCCATTCACCCGGGAAGCAGCAAAATGTACCAGGATTTGAGACAAAACTTTTGGTGGACAAGAATGAAGAGAGACATTGCCACCTACGTCTCAGAGTGCGATACATGCCAAAGAATCAAGGCCAGTCATCTTAAGGTAGCTAGAACGCTACAACCCCTTCCCATACCATCTTGGAAAAGGGAGGACATAAGTATGGATTTCAACATTGGATTACCGCTCACTTCCCAAAAGCATGATTCCGTCTGGGTTATAGTCGACCGGCTCACCTAAGACCGCCCATTTTATCCCAGTCTACACGGTGTACCCAAGACCATCATATCAGATAGAGGTTCTCAGTTTATGTCCCGGTTTTGGGAAAGGTTACAGGAATCATTAGGAACCAAATTGATTCACAGCTCCGCTTATCACCCACACACAGATGGCCAAACTGAACGGGTAAGATCAAATAGTTGAAGACATGTTAAGGGCTTGTGTGATACACTTCGACA
Source organism: Urochloa ruziziensis (assembly GCA_015476505.1). Lineage (NCBI taxonomy): Eukaryota > Viridiplantae > Streptophyta > Magnoliopsida > Poales > Poaceae > Urochloa > Urochloa ruziziensis. Next base: position 19,122,581 of record CM027120.1, read on the forward strand.
AAAATTGGGACAAGTGTTTGTCACTCGCTGAATTTTCGTACAACAATAGCTACCAAGCTAGCTTGAACTTTTGAGGCACTGTATGGCAGCAGGTGTCAAACTCCATTGAGTTGGTCCCAAACTGGTGAGAGACCGATGTTAGGTACTGATCTAGTGACCGAGGCGGAGGAGAGAGTGAAAGTGGTTTAGGCTAACTTGAAGGCTACCCAATCCAGGCAAAAGAGTTACTTTGATAAAAGGAAGAAGCCATTACAGTTCTTGGTTGGAGATCACATTTACCTCCGAGTTTCACCTACTAAGGGAGTACAAAGGTTCGGAGTAAAGGGGAAACTGGCACCTCGTTACATTGGACCTTATGAGATCACAGAAGTTTGTGGACCAGTGGCTTATCGCGTACAGCTCCCCGAGAAACTCTCGGTCGTCCACAATGTTTTCCACGTATCCCAACTCAAGAAATATGTTCGAGTTCCAGAGGTTGAGATTGTAGACCAAGACATAGCCTGGGTAGAACCAGACTTGGCCCTGGTGGAACACCCTTTAAGGATTCTTGACCGTAAGGAAAGGGGAACTAGAAGGAAGGTGATTAATATGTACAAGATACAGTGGAATCATCACACAGAGGAAGAAGCCACATGGGAAACGGAGAGTTATTTGAACACCAAGTTTCCGGGTTTTCTTCTGTTACATGATTGTATGCACCCTTCCACCGCACTAGCTTTTTCCTACACTTGAATCTCGGGTCGAGATTCTGTTTAAGGAGGTAGGCTATGACAATCTAGGTGTTTTAATTAACTTAATCACCTGCAAAACCTTGTGCCTTAACCTAATTAGGTGTAATTAAGCTCCACCTAGATTTTCACTTAAGGAAAGTCCACCCAAAACACTTTGCACCTCGGTGAACTTTGGACCTTTCCTGGTTGGCATGGTTTGAATTCAAATTTTCACTTAAGAACTCGACAATCGACCAATACAAAAGTTGTTCAGTTTTTAATGGGACACCATTTTGTTAATTGGCTCATTTCGAGATTTTAAGTGGAAGACCCCTTAATACTCAGTCGAAGTCAGCAGACCTTCAGAAGTTCACTGCTGGCCGGCGCAGAAGTTCACCGGTTTTCATCTCGTTTTCCCCCTCGATCCACTCACTTTTTCCTTGGTCAGCCTTTGCAAAATTTGTAGCTAGTAGTCTGGGACACGACTTTGCTTTTTGGAGATTTTGAACTTCAGTTCAAAATTTTGGAGGAATTCGTGTTTGAACAGACGCCCGGCAAGTTTCCGACGTTTTGCCAGCGCTCTCGGGCGCTCGCTGTAACACCCCAAATTTCAACTTTTACAATTATTAAAATTTTCTAGAATTTATTTAGATTTAATTAAGGCGTTAAGGATTTTCTAGCGATTTATCGAATTAATCGAAAGCCAAAAATGTTTTTTTCCAAAATAATTAATGAACTTAGCCTTGAATTGTTGCATTCATGCTGCTGCATTTTATTTTGAGTTGTTCAAATTCAAATTTGGTTGAATTCGAATTTAGTTTGAGTGTTGTTTGTTTAAAATTCAGCAAGTCCACCTTTGCCCCCTGATCTTCTCGGCCTGCTCAGCTTCGCCCCCTCTCCCTCTCCGCTCAGCCCAGCGGCAGTCGCGGCCCAGCCGGCCCAGCGCGCAGCCGCGGCCCAGTTCCGCGCGGCCTGCGTCAGCAGCCACGCCGAAGACGCCCAGGCCGCTTTTCTTTTTCCCCTTGCGCTCGTGCCCCGCAGCCGCCTCAGCTTTTTCCGCCTTCTCCGCTCGCACTGCGCCTGCCTCAGCGTCCGTCTCTGCTCAACCGCTGACGGGTGGGGCTCGGCTGTCATCCCCCACCCCGCGCGGCGCCGCACCGGACTCGAGCTCGGGTCCGGGTCGCATCCTGCCGCGCGCGCGTGAGCCTTGGCCCGCACGCCAAGGTGGCCTCCCGGCCTTTATAACCCGTGCCGCTATCTCCTCCGCCCCTTTTAGCCCTAACCCTACCCGCCTCGAGCCGCCGCCGCTGTTCCAAACCTAGTGCCGCCGCCGTCGCTCGGTCCACCGTCTCCGGTCGCCACGGAGCCTCGTCGTCGCCACCGTCGTGCTCGTGGTGAGCTCCACCGCCTCCTCGTGCCCTTGGCGCGCCCTGCCGTGCACCGCAGCGTTTGTTCGCATGCGCCGCCGCTCGCCGGCCATGGCGCCGCCGCGCCAGCTCGCCGCCGCCGCCAGCTGAGCGCTGGAGCGGCTGCTGGCCGTTGATCTTCCCACGGACGGCCTGGATTAGAAGGGGCTTACCCCTTTGCCATCGGTCCACCGTGGACCCGTGGTCCGAGTCCACGGGCATGGTCCACGGCTCCGCCAGCGCCGTCGTCAGCGCCGGCGTTAGCGCTGACGTCACCATGGCGTCACCCGCCGTCAGCGCCGCCGTCGCCGTCGGCCGGTTTTGCAGAAAAGCCCCCGAGCTTTCCTTTATTTACAGATCTATCTCGCGCAGTTATATGTTTCTCGCAGATTAGTCCTTTTATTCTCGTTTAGGCCCTTGGAAATTCCTGTTCTTTGCCAGCAAGTCCTTAATCTTGTTTATATCATATCTTTTGCATCTTAACTCCGTTTTACGCGTTCAAGATATCGTTGGAATCGTTGTTTTATGTACAATCCATATGTGTGGACCATGTGTTGGTTTCTTATGATTGTGGTACTGTTTTATTATTATTTCTTTTGCTTGTTGCATGTGTGCACCGGTAGACGATCCGCGCTTTGCTGACTTTCCGGGAGAGGAATTCGAGGAATTGGAGGAGTTCGGGCAGCAGCAAGCTTTCGCTAAAGTCAAGTCGCCTTGGTCATTCTTTGTCCCATTTAAATTAAAAACTTACTTTTATGTTCAACCGACCATAGTTGCATGTTATATTTAATTTTGATGGGTTTCCCTACTAAGGACATGCCTAGCCACCCTATCCTGAATATCATGCCTTTACCGTGGGTTAATGAATTTGCTTGTTGAGTACGGCATGTGCTCATGCTTGTTCATTTATTTTTGCAACGACCGATCCGGATTTGTTGATATGTGGAGAGCTTTGAGGAGTTTCCCGGCGACTTCGAGGAGTTCTAGGCTGCGTGTCTGCCAGGCAACCTCAAGGTCTTAGAGGAGTTTCTTTCGCAGCGTTAAATAAAGACTCTATTTATTCTTGGAGACAAACCTTGGCTTGTAATGATGCTATTTAATACTCTCTATTTATTCTTGCACGCTGTGATATTTATTTTTATCAATTATATGTGAGTTGCCTTGGTTAATGACTTGCATATGAGATGGTTCATTTTCTTCTGAAAACGGGCGTGACAAAAGTGGTACCCGAGCCGTGTTGCCTCTAGGAATGTTACCCTTGTTAGAAAATGGTCGAATTAAGGATACTAATGATTAGAAGCCTTTTATTTCCGCTTTACTCTGATACAAAACTATTTGATTCCATTCTATTTTATCCTTATTTTATTTTTTCTTATTATTGATTTTTTCTTACCCTTGGAGCTACTTCTTGTCATTTAAAATCACATGTCTTACTCATTGAAAGTTCCCTTATCACAGAAGATGGTTCGCCGCTTGAAGACCGCTCGTTTGAGTGGGGTTCCACAGTACAACATCCATCTCTACCATCAAGCTGAGGTTAACGACGAGGAAGTCGATGAGGAGATCTTGATGGAGGGACCAACTGTTGTGCCAGTGCCGAAACCAGTGATTGCACTCAGCGATGATAAAGAGTATGATGGCGCCCCTGTTGCTGCTATAGAAGAGCCACAAGTTGAACAAGTAGAGGTGCCACCATTAGCAGCGGAAGCAGAAGCTCAAGCTGAAGCTCAAGGAGGAGATGGACGATCAGAAGCTGGCTTTGATCATCCCGTTCAGCCGATGTCACCCCCACCAGAGAGGTGGACAGTGAGGACTGACCGCCATGATGGAGGTGGCGCCCGTCTTCCTCGCTTGTTAGAGCAGCTGTTTGAGCAGTTGGGGTATGCAGCAGAGATCGAGTATGTGGGTCACCAAGGAGAGCACCCGAGGTACCCTGATGAGTAGGATGTGTTTGTGCACATCGGTCGGCCAGACGATGTGAATGGTGGAACAGTGGATGTGTGTGAGTATCGAGTGATCAGCACACGCGGCTCCCTCGCTATAGGAATTGATGATGCTGCCAGACAGGCTCTCAGCAGGCTTTTGTATGATGAGTCTCACTTGTTGGAAGGTACCGTGTGGAGTCACTTTCCCCAGCGTGCTTCCAATCAAGTGTGTAGTCTGATTGAAGGAATCAGAGGTCAAATGAATGCCGAGCTCAACTTGCAAGCCAACTACACTGCCGCACAATACTCCTATGCGGATGGCACCACAGATGAGTTCTGCAACACCATTGACCATCTCATTTCAGAGAGACTAGAGAACAAGAAGTTGAGGGCTGCTCTTCGTGGAAAAGACCCAGCCTTGGTGAGAGAAGATGAAGAGAGGTGGCCAGCTCGATCACCCCCGCGCAAGATGCTACCCTATGCAGGAGCCCGCACCTACATAGGCTAAGATAGGATGTTAGGAGTTTAATTTCTTGCAATCATTAGGATCTACGGTCTTTTGTTAAAACCAGTCTTGAGTGGAACGTGTGCTTTGTCCTTGTGAAACATGTTTGGTTTGGATCTTTGTAATGATTGTGGTGGGTTTTGGAGTAATTACCTGCAACATCATCAGTTATAATTGGCTTAGTTTGGGGTTATCTCTGGTCTCGTAATTTAATTCTATATCTATCTTGCATTATCTATCCTTTATATCTCGTTCAACACAAATCTGTTCGCGTCACTGCCTGACATTTCGGTACTATCTGAATTTATTCTGGAGCTACGTGTATCGGATTCAGGTGAAACCAATTTTGTTGGGTTCAGAACTTGAGTGGTTAATTTCTGGCGATTGTTCACTATTTTTGGACTTCCTGACAGAGAGCTATGCATCTGTCTTTCCAAGAGTCTGAATCTGTCATTATTGTCTGACGTATGCAGCTTGATTATTTTATATCTCCAGTTCTATAACTCCGATTTATATGATTCAAGTTGGGTTGCTTCGAGAATTTAGTAGCCATTGTTCTGTAATTTTCTGATAATATCTGGATGTTCTGTACGGGAGAAACACCTGATCTATTGGGGTAGTCAGAATCTGTCCTGTTCTAAAATTTTCTGATATTATCTATTATGCTGTTGAGTATAATCTTTCTATTCTATCTTTATCTATCATAATCTGAAACTTGTATGTCTAACACTCAGATGGTGAACACCAGGTCTGGTTCGGGAGTTGATCAACCACCAAGAGTCTGTCAGCCAAGGAACGTCAATCCCAATCCAAATCTTCAGCAAGAACCACCACTGCCGCCAGAGATGGAGCCGTTTCTTCAGGCACAGATGGCTCTCCTCCAGACTTTGACCAACACTGTGGCTGGCCTTCAAGCTCAAGTCAATCAGGGGAACAACAACCAAAACCAGAACCAGAACCAGCCGCCCAGGGACAAGCATAGGGTGTTCATGAGCCACAGGCCCCCGACGTTCTCTCATTCAGCAGATCCACTGCAGGCTGATGACTAGCTGAAGACTGTGGGGAAGATGCTAGGGAATCACTCAGTGTACTGACAGGGAGAAGGTCCTTTATGCTTCTGGATGCTTAGAGGGGACCGCTGCAGATTGGTGGGATTCTTACACCGCCACCCATGCTAACGCTGACACTATCACTTGGGATGAATTCAGGAACAACTTCAGGAAGCATCACATCCCAATGGGTCTCATGAAGCTGAAGAAAGCAGAGTTTCTTGCTCTTAGGCAGGGAGGGATGTCCGTGAGTGAGTATCGGGACAAGTTTATTCAGTTGTCTCGCTATGCACTAGAAGATGTGTCTGATGATGTAAAGAAGCAGGAACGGTTCTTAAACGGCTTGATTGGGCCACTCAACTATCAGCTGTACTCCCACACCTTCCCAACCTTTCAGGAACTGGTAGTCAAGGCAATTGGTCTAGAAAACAAACGCCATGAGCTGGGAGAGAAGAGGAAGTTCAGTGGTTTGGGACAGTCTAGCAACGTCACTCGCCCGCGTTTCGCTCCACCCCAGCAATACACTCCGTTCCGTTTTGGAGGCCCGAGTGGTAATAATGGGCAGAATCAAGGCCCGCACTCAGCGCCACTGCCTCAGCGCCCTGCTTTTCAGCAGAACTTCCAGCAGAACAACCAGACCACTCCACCTCAGACTCCGGTGAAAAACACAACTCTAGGCAGTACTCCTGCTACGCCTATTTCCCCTCGCGCTTGTTTCAAGTGTGGTGATCCTAACCACCTCGCCAACACCTGCCCCAGGAGGAATCCACAGACACCACAGAGTCAGAACCAGCAGGCTAGAACTGGGAGTCAGACCCCGCAGAGCAACAAAGGACGTCAGAACTACTTGCAGGGCAGAGTGAATCATGTTGCTGCACAGATCGCTCAGGAGCATCCAGAAGTCTTGCTTGGTATGTTCCTTGTCCACTCCGCTCCCGCATCGGTTCTATTTGACTCTGGAGCATCCCATTCTTTTGTTACTACTCAGTTCATAGCTCAACATAGTATCTCCATGTGCATCATGGTAAACCTATGTTAGTAACTTCACCTGGGGGGCACATGAAAGCAGCTTACATGTGTCGTGATGTCAATCTTAAGATAATGGGGAAGGATTTTTGGGCTGACCTGATAATTCTAGAATCTAAAGGGATCGATGTCATCCTTGGAATGAATTGGATGAGTAAGTCCGACGCGGTCATTCAATGTTCGAAGAGGTCAGTATTGCTTACCACACCACAAGGAGAAAGGATTGAGTATGCACCTGTTCTGCCCCCTACTACAGAAGGCGCACTAAAGAGTATAGACAATCAAGTGAAGGGTGTAACTCCAGAGAATAGTAAAGTGGTGTGTGACTCATCGGAAGTTCCAAATCTCTCCGCTAATCTATCCGAATCTCGAGGACGAGATTCTCTTTAAGGGAGGTAGGTTTGTAACACCCTAAATTTCAACTTTTGCAATTATTAAAATTTTCTAGAATTTATTTAGATTTAATTAAGGCGTTAAGGATTTTCTTGCGATTTATCGAATTAATCGAAAGCCAAAAATGTTTTTTTCCAAAATATTTAATGAACTTAGCCTTGAATTGTTGCATTCATGCTGCTGCATTTTATTTTGAGTTGTTCGAATTCAAATTTGGTTGAATTCGAATTTAGTTTGAGTGTTATTTGTTTAAAAATCAGCAAGTCCACCTTTGCCCCCTGATCTTCTCGGCCCGCTCAGCTTCGCCCCGTCTCCCTCTCCGCTCAGCCCAGCGGCAGTCGCGGCCCAGCGCGCAGCCGCGGCCCAGTTCCGCGTAGCCCGCGTCAGCAGCCACGCCGAAGGCGCCCCGGCCGCTTTCCGTTTTCCCCTCGTGCTCGCGCCCCGCAGCTGCCTCAGCTTTTTCCGCCTTCTCCGCTCACACACGCCCGCCTCCGCGTCCGTCTCTGCTCAGCCGCGGACGGGTGGGGCTCGGCTGTCATCCCCCACCCCGCGCGCCGTCGCACCAGACTCGAGCTCGGGTCCGGGTCGCACCTCGCCGCACGCCAAGGTGGCCTCCCGGCCTTTATAACCGGCACCGCTATCTCCTCCGCCCCTTTTAGCCTTAACCCTACCCGCCTCGAGCCGCCGCCGCCATTCCAAACCCTAGCGCCGCCGCCGTCGCTCGGTCCGCCGCCTCCGGTCGCCACCGAGCCTCGTCGTTGCCGCCGTCGTGCTCATGGTGAGCTCCGCCGCCTCCTCGTGCCCTTGGCGCGCCCTGCCGTGCACCGCAGTGTTTGTTCGCATGCACCGCCGCTCACCGGCCATGGTGTCGCCGCGCCAGCTCATCGAAGCCGCCAGCCGAGCGCCGGAGCGGCTGCTGGCTGTTGATCTTCCCCCGAACGGCCTGGATTAGATGGGGCTTACCCCTTCACCGTCGGTCCACCGTGGACCCGTGGACCTAGTCCACGGGCGTGGGCAACGGCGCCGCCCGCGCCGACGTCAGCGCCGGCGTTAGAGCTGACGTCACCATGGCGTCACCCGCCGTCAGCGCCGCCGTCGCCGTCGGCCGGTTTTGCAGAAAAGTCCCCCGAGCTTTCCTTTATTTACAGATCTATCTCACGCAGTTATATGTTTCTCGCAGATTAGTCCTTTTATTCTTGTTTTGGCCCCTGGAAATTCCTGTTCTTTGCCAGCAAGTCCTTAATCTTGTTTATATCATATCTTTTGCATCTTAACTCCGTTATACGCGTTCAAGATATCGTTGGAATCATTGTTTTATATACAATCTATATGTGAGGACCATGTGTTGGTTTCTTATGATTGTTGTACTGTTTTCTTATTATTTCTTTTGCTTGTTGCATGTGTGTACCGGTAGACGATCCGCGCTTTGCTGACTTCCCGGAAGAGGAATTCGAGGAATTCAAGGAGTTCGGGCAGCAGCAAGCTTTCGCTAAAGTCAAGTTGCCTTGGTCATGCTTTGTCCCATTTAAATTAAAAACTTACTTTTATGTTCAACCGACCATAGTTGCATGTTATATTTAATTTTGATGGGTTTCCCTACTAAGGACATGCCTAGCCACCCTACCCTGAATATCATGCCTTTACCGTGGGTTAATGAATCTGCTGTAGCTTTTGCTAGTGCTCTACTGTTTAATTGAACCCCTATGTTAAATCTTGATTTTATCACGCTATACCTCGATAACAAGATCATTTATTTAATTGGAAACATGGAGAACCACCCGGGACATACCGTACAACCACAGTGCTAATGGGCTCTGGCCTTGACTTAATAACTAGTGACTCTAGCTTGGGACAACCTCACCTGGACTGGGCAAGAGGGGAAGCGTTGACGGTGTATAGCCCGGCCCTATTGAGGAGCGGCCTTTGCTAAGGAGCACTCTTCAGAGAGGGTTATGCCTGCTTCGTCTTGGAACCTTAACGGGTTGTCACTTGTTAGGGAAGCTTCATAACGGTCTCGTAGTGGATCCCTGGCCATTCACCAAAGGAAGTGTCTAATGGGGCCTTGCAAACCTCGGGCAAAAAGGGTGACACTTCTGCTGGGTAAAGCTGTACAAACCTTGCAAGGTTAATTAAAAACTATCATGATAGCCGTGCTCACGGTTACGAGCGGCCTGGACACTCACATATTTAATTTATGTCGAGGCTCTCATCTTTATGTTACTTTATTCATTAATTGTGGGTGGTATAAACTTATACTTAAGCATTGCTTAATTAAAATTTGATCAATTAAAATGCTAAATGCTTACACCTTCAGCCTATCCTTGTTTAAGCCTTGCATATCATTTCGTTATCTTTCGCTCGTTGAGTACGGCATGTGCTCACGCTTGTTCATTTATTTTTTCAACGACCGATCCGGATTTGTTGAGACGTGGAGAGCTTTGAGGAGTTTACCGGTGACTTCCAGGAGTTCTAGGTTGTGTGTCTGCCAGGCAACCTCAAGGTCTTAGAGGAGTTTCTTTCGCAGCGTTAAATAAAGACTCTATTTATTCTTTGGAGACAAACCTTGGCTTGTAATAATGCTATTTAATACTCTCTATTTATTCTTGCACGCTGTGATATTTATTTTTGTCAATTATATGTGAGTTGCCTTGGTTAATGACTTGCATATGAGATGGTTCATTTTCTTCTGTAAACGGGCGTGACACTCGCGCGTTCCAGCTCCGCCGTCTGCCACTTGGCGTCCGCCGCCTGATACCGACGTCGAGGTCGACCGCGGAGTTAATGCGCCGCACCACCCTGACCCCAGGCGGGCCCACACGTGCCTCGACATCCATTCTGTCCCCCTCCGGTCTCCCGACCACGGGCGAGTCGCCGCTCGCCCGGCGCCACGCGACGTTCCGCCGTCCGCCGCTGCCCGACCGGCCGCAGACCACCCGCGCCCGAGCGCCGCCAGCGCCACGTCCGAGCCGCCGTCCGTACCTTGCCCTCGGCCGCCTATAAAAGCCCCCGCACCCCTTGCACGCTAGACCCCTCCGCCGCTCGCCATTGCCGCCGCCAGGCTGCCGTCGCCGCTCCTCGCCGTGCGTGCTACTCTGCTGCCGTCCAACGCCACCAGAGCTCACCCATGCCCCTGCTCCAGCTTCCCAGAGCCCCAGCTGCTCTTCTTCGCCACCGCCGTCGCCGGCATTGGTGAAGACAGAGCCGCCGCCGCACAGCTCCGCCACCCGCCGCTGTCGCTCCACCTCCGGCCAAGCTCTCTGCACCAGACCTGCTCGAGGTGAGGCGGTGAGCAACCCTAGCATGTTCTCGTCCAACCCCGTGGCCCCACATTGCCGGATTCCGGCCAAACCCGCCGCCGGCCGTGCCCAGGGACCGCATTGCAAAGTCTTAGATCTTTCCAGGGTCCTTTCTGCAAGTTTCCAGGGGCTAATCTGTGAATAGATTGTATAGATCTAGGTTTGAAATCTGAGATCTTTATAAATCAGTTAAAAATCACACAAAAATCAGAATAATGCAAACTCAATTTTGTAGGACTCTCTATGTGGTGTTCTATCTTTTATAGAAAGCATGTATAGGTGTTTCCTGTGCAGATTTCAAACTAAGTTCAAATCTGTTCAAACTTAAATTTGTGCATAGTTTGAAATGTACTGCCTTGTTTGTGCTAATTTTTGGGTATGTTGTAGCTGATGAAATATTTAGGCTTCTGTAAAAAGTTGGCACTAGATTTGGAGGTATTAATTGTTTAGTCTATCAGTGCACATCTGGATCAACAGTGTTTAATAACTAATCCGTGAAGCTTCTGAGCATAATATTTTCACAGTAGCTCTGTAATGCTTTGATGAGTATATGGTAAAAATTAGAGCTTAGTTCGGGCTGGCTAAATTGCTCTTTTAATTTATAACACTTGGGACCTAGTAAATCCAAACAGCAAGATCCTTTGATCTTTTGGAGCTACCCTTTATCATGTGAGCTTGTCTAGACTAGTGTAAGCTCTGGTAATTTTCTAAGGACCAATTGATGATAGTGTGATTTATTAGGATTTATTTTTGATGATAGTGTGCTGTTATTGTTTAATTTATTGTGGTCAACGTATGCATGATCTTCGTTTGGTTTTTGGTCCGTAAATCAAACAACACACCAAGAGCATACTGTAATTTTCCCACATTAAAATCTTGCACCAAACTGCCAGAATAAATCGTTGAAGTTCATTTCTTAAAAGGTTAAATAAAAATAAATCACCTCTTTAAGCTGATGGAATAAAATAAATAAATCACCACACACACCCTTACTGTTTTGTGAAGAAAATCAAAGTTAAAACTTAATAGATGTGTACACAATCACCACCACACACCCCAAGTACTTTAATCAGTAATCACAAACTTAATTAACGAAAGGGAAGGTCAGACCAAAATTGTCCTGGTGAATGTGTCACTCAATACACCCCGGGTCTATCATTATGCAACAGTGATGGCTCGATACAAGATGATACTCTTAATTGCATATGCATCTTAGGTAGAACAAGTCCTCGCCGACGGCGACTACGAACTCGTACCCGCTGGAGGAGAAGGCCAAGCTGAAGGAGAAGTGAACGCCGTCCAGGTCGAGCAAGACTTGAACATAGCTGCCGAGGAGTCCCAAACTAACATCGTGCCCGAAGGCAAGCCCCGAAGCATGTCCTATGTTTCTGAATCTTGCAACTATGTTTATTAAGTTTGCTTGTGCATTTACGTTTCAGGCATTGAATTGAGACCTTAGTTGCATGATGCTAGGTACCCATGCGTTGCAATACAAGTATGATAGGTCGATAGCTGCCATGCTATAAGGACTCGGTAAAAGTCGAGTGATTTCCTCTCACTCGCGAGATATAGGAATTACCTACCTTACTTATGTTGGAATCATAAGGATGACGGGCGGGGATTTTTGTCATGTAGATGCCTCGTCCGAGTATGCTAAAATTGGTTAAGGTCGAAAGGTACGGTACTGCTGGTTAAGTTTTTGAACGTACCAAGCACTTATCGATTCTATGGGGGTCGGTAAGTTTAGTACCTACATGAATTCGGTGTGCGGACTTTTTCCTGCTCCTATCGGGAACTTCTTCCCCATGCCTCGAACATGTGGGTACGAAGGGCGTAGGTGTTCGGTTCGGCCGACCTTGGACTTCGTATGCCAGGGGAGTTTGGCTCTGGACGCAACTGGAGGATTGATGGGAACTACCTGGTAGCGCTAGCCTTTGGCTGAGTGCGATGATCCATGTGTTTGGGTTCCCCTTGCAAGGTTAAGAAATCGGTTCGAACTGTCTGTTTCACGCAGCTAATGAGACTACTTGACCGTACTGCCGCATTGAGTAAGAAGTGGAACATGACGATGGAAAGAAACCTGATGCTTGCTTAATTGCTTGCTCCACTTGCTTGGTTAGTACAGGTTGCTTACCTAGAATGGTTAAATTTGAACTAGAACTTGATGCTAAAATATTGAAAGCAAGGACCCACTCTTAGTCGCTCTTTGGCAAAACAAACCCACCAGCCAAAAGCCTTGCATGCCTAGGAGTCGGTGATGTAGTTTTCACCCGACTGGTAAGTCTTGCTGAGTATTAGTATACTCAGCCTTGCTTGTTGAATTGTTTTCAGGAAGTGCTCTCGAGGAGATGGTTGCAGGTCTTACTTGGCCAACCACCCTTCCTCCTGGTTGGACCATTGTATGGGACGAGGATGCTTTCGAGTGATGTCACTGCGGCTTCACGTGATGTCACAGTCATTTCGAATAAATAGTTGTTTCCGCTGCATTTCAAAACTCTGAGTACATTGCTACCGTATGCATTGAACTGTTTGTAATAAAGTACCTCAATTGGGACCTTTAATTAATTGTGGATTGTTGTAATCTCTGGGACTCACCTTCGAGTGAGTCTTTGCACGACTCGTTTCGATCGAGGTAATTGTTCATGATTGCATCGGGCTTGACCCGACAGATCGACATCTTAATCTGTTTCAATTGCGTGATGACCAAAGGAAGGTTAGTGCACTTAAGCCGGATTAATTTGAGCGGTTCTGCCACAATAGCTACCTAAAGAAGTTCTCCAGCTCTGCGAGTGCTTCATATACATCATGACGCACAAGCCCTCGTAGACCAGCAGGTATGATTTTTTGGAGAAGGACATGGCAAGAATGAGTTTTCATCCGGCCTTGCATCTTTGTACCATCTGGAGTAATGTATTTACTTAGGTTGTCTGCATAACCATCTGGAAACTTGATACCTTTGAGAAACTTATAAAACCTAGCTCGTTGATCAGGCAGCAAGACATAGAACGCATGTGGACTTTTTACCTTGTTAGCATCCTGGTAACATTGCAAAAGAGGTCTAATGCCCATATCAGCCAAATCTAGCCTTGCATTCATTGTGTCCTTTGTCTTCTCCATTTTCAGCAATGTGGCAAGGAGGTTGCCACATGTGTGTTTCTCAATGTGCATCACATCAAGATTGTGGGGTAGCAGGAGGTCTCCCTAGTAGGGAAGCTTCCACCACCCAGCTCTTCAGTTATAAATTACTCGATGTCCGTCCTCATCTCCATGCTTTCTCTTCATTGTAGCTCCATCATTTAATCCTGGACTAACATTTTTGACCCTCTCTAGTTGCTCTTTGACCTCATCTAAAGTGAACCTTTCTGGTGCCTCCCCAGATTCAATCTTACCATCAAAAGCTTTGCATCTCCGCCAAGCATGTGTCATTGGAAGCTAACGACGGTGGCCAATGTAGCATAACTTACTCCTTAGTGGCCTTGACAATGGGTTTTTGTCACAATGAATACATGCATAATAACCTTTTGTAGTTCAGCCTGACAGGGTGCCTAATGCTGGATAGTCATTAATGCTCCAAAGCACAGCTGCGCGCAGATTGAAGGTTGCACGTGCGACAGCATCATATGTACTCACACCCTTCTAGAGCTTGAGGAGTTCTTGTATAAGAGGCTGCAAGAATAAATCAAAATCTTTTCGTGGAGATTTTGGACCTGGGATCAGTAAAGACATGAAGCAGAAAGCAGGATTCGCACACCCCATGGTGGAAAATTTAAGGGCATATCAGGCACTGTCCACATGCTACATGTCGTGCTAAAGTTTCAAAATGGATTAAAACCATCTGTTGCTACGGCAAGTCTCAAGTTCCTTGCTTCCCGTTTAAAATCCACATACTTTCTGTTGAAGTGCTTCCATGCCTTCCCATCAGCTGGATGGCTCATCACGCCCTCAACTAGTGTCCTCTTCATCTTGTGCCATTGGATGTCCTTAGCTGTTCGGCTGGAAGCAAACATCGTCTTTAACCTTGGATTAGTGAGAAATGCCTCAAAACCTTACGAGGATTTATCCAATTTGTTGCATTTGGAGCCATCATCATCTACCCATCTAGATTCATTGCATTTGGAGCATTTATCCAATTTGGCATAATCGTTCCTAAATAGTACACTATTATTCCAGCACACATGGATCGTTTCATAGCCAAGGCCAAGCTCATGAAGATATTTCTTTGCATCGTCATATGATGATGGTAATTCAGATCGAGGGATTGAAAAGGGCATCTGCTTTAACATTGCATTGAACCCTCTGTTGCTTATTTGATATCGTGCCTTGATGCGCAGCAACCTCACAACAAAGGAGAATTTTGAGTGCGGAGATTCTGGGCTAAGTTTCCACTTCAAATCTTGGAGCACTCTAGTAATTTTTGGTTGTTGTCTATCCTCCTCTGCGGCTATGTACAATTCTGCTATCATCTCCAGATTAGGCACACCTTCTTCATTGTTGTTGTCTTTCTCCTCACATCACTCCCATCATCATGTTCATAGACCTCATGTGCAAACCCTGAGCCATAATCATGTTCAGATCCATACACCTGCTCTGAAAACTCAACAATCACATCTTCCGTTGATTCCCATGATGAGTCCACCTAGTATATGCTGCTGACATTCCAAACAAATGAAGGTGATCATGGACTTCATCCTTAGCCAATTCACACTGATTAACACATCGGCTGCACGGGCAATGTATAACGGAGTGTTCAGCAAATCGTTGCTTAACAAACTCCATGAATTGTTCCACTCCATTAGTATATGCACATGTGAATTTTCTGGCACTAGTTATCCAACATCTGTCCATCGGTATGAAAAGTTCCTAAACAGAGCACAAGGCTTAGCCGAAGCCGATATGCAAAACAAACAAAAGAACTACATTCATGTGAACAAAATTAAACGCACCATTGGAATCTTGGTCTATGCAAGGAATCAGATACTTACTGTTGGATGCCATAGCAGTGGACCAGAGGAAAGCAAAGGTGGCTGGGGATTTGGAGCATAAACCGTCCGCCAGTCGCCGCCGCCGCCGCCGTCGAGAACGATTGGGGATCTGAAACCCTAGAAACTTGGCCGGGATGTGCTTAGCACTGGCTTTTGGTTGACTGAGATGTGGGTGAACAAAACGAACATGGCTTAGCTAGGGATCCTGGCCATTGGGTGGGCCTCCCCAGAAATCAAAGGGGCATATAATCCCCTCGTGCAAAACAAAAATCTTTCGGATCAAACGGCCTAGCATCGAATCATCCTGTTTCATACATAGATAATTTGGTTTTAATAAGTTTAATGTATTTTTAACCCTACCCATAATCATTTGCGAGTTTTTTGAGGTCGATTTGATAAATAGAACTTGAGAAACGATCCTATTGCATAATCATATTGGATGACACGTTTGGTGCAACATCAAACAAGTTTAAGCCAGGTACCATGAAACTCATAGACACGGCACTAAAGATGCAGCAAATCAATTTCTCCAATTCACATACAACCATCAACCATGCATCGTTTTGATCATGCCATATGACCATGCCTGCACATCACTAAAATAACGGTGACATCGTACAAGTTCCAACCATGTAGCACGAAAGTCCTAGACAACACTATATAGGTAGCACAAAAAAACCGACGCGTGCCTCGGTCACAACCAGAGAGAGAGAGAGAAAGAGAACAAAACTGCCATATAAAATAGTGTCCTCTTTCGTATTTCTAGTCCATCAAGTTATGTATCGATTTAAAATTTATCAACGATACATCGATGACCGGGATTACATCCAATGGGCGACAGTTCGAACGAATCCGACGAATGGATTTTCTTGTCGCAACGAGGACACACGCCGGCGAGGATTTTATACGATTTCATACACAAATCATTTGGTTTTAATAATGTATTTTTAACCCTACCCATAGTTTTGTACCTAATCATTTGAGAGGTTATTGTGGTCGATTAGATAAAAAACACGAAAAACGATCCTATTGCACAATCATATCGGATGACACGTTTGGTGATGTCAAGTTGGTGCAACATCATACAAGTTTAAGCCAGGTTGCATGAAACTCGTAGACACGTCACTAAAGATGCATCACATCAATTTCTCCAATTCACATACAACTAGCGACCATGCATCATTTTGATCATGCCACAAGACCATGCATGCACATCACTAAAATAACAGTGACATCGTACAAGTTTCAGCCATGTAGCACGTAACTCCTACACATCACTATATAGGTAGCACAAAAAAACCGACGCGTGCCTCGGTCACAACCAGAGAGATAGAGCAAAACTGCCATATAGAACAGTGTCCACTTTTGTATTTCTAGTCCATCAAGTTATGTATCGATTTGAAATTTCTCAACGATACATCGATGACCGCGATTACATCCAATGGGCTCCTCCCCTCGCCCTTCACCAATCTCGCAAGAAACTCCTCCTCTTCCTCTTCCCTTGCTCCGGCATGCTCACCATCAAAGAAGAATCTGCCACTAACGGCTCCGTCGCGGCGCTGCCACCAGCCAAGCGGCCCCGCGGTCGCTGACCCAAGGCAAAGGTGAACTCCTTAGTGGCCCCTCCGGAGAAGCGCCGCCCCGGCCGCCCGCCCCATCAAGGGAAGGAGATATCGGCAGCCTCTCCACCAGCCAAGCGCTGGCCCGGTCGTGCGCCCAAGGGAAAGGAGATTGCGGCAGCCTCTCCACCGACCAAGCACCCCCCAGTCGCCCGCCCAAGGGAATGCAGGCCCGCAATGACTTCGAGGCCGGGACCAGCAAGAGGGGCGGCCGACGAAAGAAAGCAACAATCCAGACCGACGACAACTCCAGCGGCGACGACTACTCCTCCGACTTCGGCGGCCACTCCAGTGCCAACGACTCCTCTGACTCCGAAGACGAGACGGAGAACCTGACAAGGGCGTTGCGTCTCGCACACAGGATCTTGCACGCCACCACCAAGGAGCTGGGAAATGCAAAGGTGAGGATCGCTTTTCTTGAACTAAAACTTGTTAAAGCCAAGTAGGTTAGCTTTGTCTAAACCAGTTGAATTAATTAGATTCTTATGAATTTGTTGTTCAATCTAGCTATTTTTATCGTATGAACAGGGCTTGTTATTTGGTGAATCGGGCCTATTTGGTGTTCAATCTAGCAAATTTTTAATTTGTTGTTCAGTTTCGATAGTTGAGTGCATTTTTATTTAAAAGATATTTAATCTAGTATGATTCAAATACCATAAGAATGCATTGTCATGCTACTAACAGGGGTTGCTTGGAAATACCAATCAGATGAAGGATGCGCGCACGACCGGTTGATCCCTTCGAGAGAATAGCACATCAATAGGATTAATTACGAGAAAACTCTCGGCACCCCCTTAGGCCTTGATTGTTTAGGGTTCAATTGGAGGGGAACGAAGGGGAATGGATCTAGAATGAACACAAATTAAGTAATTAGATTGAACATGAAGCAGTGACATCCCACTGCAACGATGACCAACTAAAACTACAAATAAAAATAGTCCCATGTGAACTTAGCACAGGTGGATTGGTAGGTCGACGCAGGGCCAGGACGGGCATCGATGACGATGGCGGGGGTATGACAACGCGATCTCACATCCACCCTTCATTATGGGCAAGGGCTCAATGCCGGCTCCACTTCTTGGGTTGTCTCCCTTGAGGCGACCAGAGTTCGCCAGCCCCTTCATGTGGTTCTTGATGTCAGCAATGTTCTTCCACCGGTCTGCCTTCTTGCCAGGGCAGACGGGGCAGAACCAGGCACTATAGTGGTGGTAATAGCGGACGCGTAGTGCATCACCTCGGGGGACCGGTACCACGTAGCTGTGGTACTTGTCCTCCTCCTCGGCTGTCTCCATGTCGGAGTCCCCTGATTCCGACTCCGAGGATGACAAAGAAGCCTGCCCCCACCGTCGGAGGCAGGGACTGCCCCGGGGAGGCCGGCAACCCAGCTGCGGGTCCGCGATGATCATCCACGGTCGATTGTGACTGCACGATCTCAGCATCCAGATTCAGGTCGAAGGCGTGGAGGTGGTCCGACGCAGAGCGCGATGGGACACCGATGTCGTCGGTGCCATGGGCGTGGGAGCCCAACTCGGAGGAGGCGTAGCCACCGCCGGTGATGGAGAAGGACCGCCGTTTCATGCTGGCGGTGCCGAGCGAGCTGCAGGGGTGAACTGGCGAGAGTGAGTGTGGCAACTGGCAAGGACGAGCTGAGAGATTGTTGGGGAAGTGGCAATTTTATTGGAGGTTCGCTGCCTTCCTCCATGCTGTGCAAAGACTCCTTTGCTGGTAAGCTCGGATGGCTTGCTTCTCTGGATGTGCAGAGGTTCCTTCTCATGGAAACTCAGCTGGCTTTTCTGGGAAGGGCAAACGCTCCTTCTCTGGGAAGCTATTGGCATGTATTGCAAACGCTTTTGTATGGTTAGTGGATGAACACGGTGTAATACGTGAGACCGTATGATCCGGTGGGTTGCCACTGCACCGTGTTGTATTTGTTTGGCGTATCGTTTGAATACAGTAGAATACGTTTTCAATTTCGAAAGTTGACTGCATTTGGATTTAAATGATATCAAATCTAGCTTGATTGTATACGCACTTTGCAAAAAGAGCCAAAGCATTTCGCAGTTGTATGAGCGAGAAACACTAATTCGAATTAAAAATCGGAGACTAAAAGGAGAAAGAGTCGTGTTCACACTTCACAGCCAATCCCGTCATACATGCGGACAGTAACAATTCTGACTTGTGGGCTCCGTGGGCCAGTGAAACATAGCGTCAGAAATTCTAATTCGGCGCCCGCGGCCACGCCCGGTGGACCTGAAAACATTTTAGGGAAATCTCCGTTGTACCCTCGTGAAAATCCACACCACTAGTGATCCATCAAGGCCATTGTAGGCAATCTGGCCGAGGCCCCGACATATCCCCTGCAGATTCTCTCGCTCCAGCAGGTCTTCCATTCCCCTCCACCTCTGCTCCGCCTAAACCTCAGCCGTAGGCCTCCCCACCGGAGCTTCAACCTCGCCGACGAACAACGCCGCAGGGCATCTGCTTTCCCAGAGTACAGCCTAACCTCATCTACTTCCCCTGCGAGGACTACCCCTGCAAGGATTTGCTTCCCCATCGTCTACTACCTGCAGCACCTGATCCGCTTCCCCGGCGTCGACTACAGCCGCAGCGCATCCGCTTCCACGGCGATGACTACAGCCGCACCGCATCAGCTTCCCCATCGACTACTATAGGCGCACCTCATCTGCTGCCCCAGGGACGACTACACCCGGAAGCATTTGCTTCCCATTGACGGCAACTGCACCACCGGATCTGCTTCCGCGGCGACGACTACAGCCGCACTGGATCTTCTTCCCCGGCGACGACTTCAGCCGCACCACATTTGCTTCCTCGTCGTCGACTACTGCTGCACCGGATTGAAAATGGGCAAACGCCAGCAGCCGGTTGCAAGAGGTACACAAAATCCATCCTACGTTCCATGCTTCTAGGTTAGTACTCATTCATGCATGGTTAGGATTTGGGGGATGTAGTACTAGTGGCACAAGTACCTGCTAGGTCACTAATACCTAAAACGTTTTATCACATGTAAGGACCTTTAGAAAATGAATACGAAAGAGAACGGGATGCCAATGTCCGGAGAATGTTAGGAAAATGGAAGAACATGGAATTAGAGATTCATCAGTAGGCCTTGAGTCCATCGTAAAAAGTTCTTTCAAGTGTAAGAGGTCAAGCAGGATGGGTACTCGGTGTCGAGGTGAAAGTACTGATATATCAGACTACAGCCCTAGAGAGGATGAAGAGACTGCTGACAGAGATGATGAGACTGATTTAGAAGAGGAGCCCATACCCCTAGAAATTGAGGTAGGGCAATTCCAAAACTTAGAAGCATTCCAAATACCCAATGCTTAGAAGTATGACCACATATTTGCAATGGCTCCAATTTATTCACATGATTAAAACTTTTGCCTTCTCACCACTGCAGACAACTGTGCGACTGGACGTAGGAAGGTTTGTGCAAAGAAAAAAAGTGGTGCCATGGCTCCTGGCGGTAGGCAATCCAAGAGGGTGAGGTCACAACAACCAACAGAGGATGAGTTTGCTGCTACTTCAAACAGGATATTGAAAAGGCTGCAGTGCTCAAAACCGCGTCTAGACCCTGTGCAAGAAGAATTGCCAGCACCCACAGAAATCATCAGTGGTGATAACAATGTGAACAACAGTCATCCATGTCCAACAAGGGACTGGTCGTATCCAGATGATCATCATGCAGATGATGCTCATCCAACTGATACTCATCATCATGATGGTAATGACCATAGCCAAGACAAGGCCGATCAGAATACCCACTCTAGGCAGCCAGAGTCGACAACTCATGGTTGGATAGTTGAAATGTACCTTGTTCGCATTCATAGTTTCATATTAGACGAATAATGAAAATTTTGATGAATTTATGTAGTACCTAGACAAAAAGGTGGCGAGGCATGCAAGGCCACCAACCAGGGGAGTTTTGCTTGACAAGATGACTAAAGCTTTTGGGAGAAGGATGCCCATCGAGGTTATTGCGGGGAAGTCAAGGCCGCATGAATCGGTGCAAGCTGCCATGTTGGCGCTAGAGGTTGGCATTATTCTTAGGTCTCAAGTCCCTATCTTCACCCGTTGGAATGAATACGAAAGCACACCATATTTTGATAGCTTCCTGGGAAGGCTAGCGATGAGTCCGTCTCTGCAGTCCCTGACTCCCTGTGTTAAATTTCACTCTAATATATCCAATGGCTAACTCTGATTCAATCCTAATATCTAGGGGTGGTTAGCAGTTGACAAAGAAGACAATGCAACAAAAAGTGCTTGTGAAAGTGTATTCAACACAGGGATACGACAGATGCGGTATAAGTTGAAGTATCAATACTTGGTTGGCAGAGGAGTTCGAGAGACTCATCGCCATCCTAGAGAAACACAAAGCCGTTCTTGGATATTCTCTCCAAGACCTTAAGGGGATCAGCCTAGCTCTATGTACCCATCGCATTCCCGTAGACTCTGAAATTCCACCTACACGAGAGCCTCAGCGAAGGCTAAATAATGCGATGAGGGAGGTCGTAAAGAAGGAAGTGCTGAAACTCCTACACACCGGGATCATTTATCCTGTGTCGTATAGCGAGTGGGTAAGTCCCGTTCAGGTTGTGCCCAAGAAGGGAGGAATGATGGTCGTTCCTAATGAGAACGGTGAAGCTATAGCCAAGCGTCTTCCTATTGGGTGGACGATGTGTATTGACTACCGGAAACTTAACAAGGCCACAAAGAAAGATCATTTTCCGTTGCCCTTCATCGATGATATGCTTAAGCGACTGGCGAATCATTCATTCTTTTGTTTCCTTGATGGGTATTCTGGTTATCATCAAATCCCCATCCATCCCGATGATCAAAGCAAGACAACTTTCACATGCCCCTAGTGGAATGTATGCTTATCGTAGAATGTCTTTCGGGTTGTGTAATGCACCCGCATTGTTCCAGAGGTGCATGATATCCATATTCGCAGACATGATAGAAGAGATCATGGAAGTATTCTTGGACGACATCTCCGGCTATGGATAAACTTTTGGTCACCGTCTAGAGAGCTTGGATAAGGCCTTGCAACGATGTTCCGAGAAGAACCTAGTGCTTAAATGGGAGAAATGTCGTTTCATGGTCCGTGAAGGCATCGTTCTGGGGCACCTAATTTCTGAATGGGGGCATAGAGATGAATGTTGGCACTCCTTAGCGTCACGTTTTAGCAACGCTCAGGAGCGCGAAGATATATGTCGTTGTATGCAAAATTAATTCTGCAAGCGCACAAAATATATCTCGTTGTAGCACTTCATCTCAGGAGTAACCCTAGGGTATCGTATTTATATTTCCGCAGGGAAGCAGATGGTTAAAGTGTATTGAAGAATGAAATGATATATCTTGCCAGAAATATCAAGCCACAAACCCAGGGGCACAAACTCTAGGTTTGGGGGATAATGGTCAAATGAATGACCAGATAGAAGTTCTAGAAGACCAGCGACACACGGAGCACCTATTTCTAAAGAAAAGGAAAGACATTGGGAGAGACCGGACCTAGACACTTCCTAACTCAGAGCAAAAGGCACTCTAGCCTTGGTCTAGACTCTAGCTTAGATACCGGGAACAGAGCTCGCTTCGACGGCTAGAACGGGAGAACCTCAGAACGGGGTGATAGAGGGGGTTCCCGGGCTCAGCACTACTGTTATGAATACACCCAGACGTGGTGGACTACGAAGGACGGACAGGGCTATCACCACCTACCGCCTACCACTGCAGTTCCATGGGGTGCAACACACTTCCTAGTTAATCAACAAGCCAGACACCACGCCTGCACTTGATGATTAAGATTTCTCTTGAGGCCTGTCAAGAGAAATCCCTGTCTTCCCTAAGGCGTCTTACGGCCCGGTCAAGGCGAGCAAACCCGCGAGATAAAGCCCGGTAGAGCTAAACTAAACTCTAAACTAAAACTAAAGGGGATAGAACTTTGCTCTAAAGAGAGCAAGATCTTTACTCTAAAAGAAGAGCAAGACAAAAAGATAAAAGATAAACTTAAGCTCTGAAGTAAGAAAGTAATTGTATTAATAAACTCTTCAAAAGAAGGAAAGAATACAAGAGCTTTACCAGAACTCCGAAGACTCCAAAGATCCGAGCTAAGCTCGACTCTACTCTACTCCCAACTCTAATCCTAATCTAAGAAATGAGAAAGATACAAGGACTCCCTTCAAGTAGAGACTTGAGTAATGTAGTGTGTGTCTTCCCAAGGTGGATGAGCTGCCTTTTATAGCCTCCAGGGGGTGGATGCCAGCGTCATTAGCATTCCAAGGGACCTGCTTAAGCTTCACGCGAAGGAGGAGACGTGGCAGCCACAGAAGGAGGCCGGTCAGCCTCATCTAGGCCGGCCGGCCTGGTCCTGGTGCCACTTGGCACTGACCTTTGCAGGAACGGCCTTGATGCTCTCCTGAAGTCGGTTTTAGTTGCGTTTAGTTGAAGCTTGTCCGAGAATCCTAGGATGTGGGCCCTTCAATCCATGTGCTTCCCACTCTAGGCCTTTCGGGTCCTTGGATAACCGACGTTGATTGCACATCTCCTGATCATCTTGGGCGCTTAGCATATGTTGTTTATCAGTGACGTGGCCAGACATGGCCAGGGGAGGCCGGTCGGCCTGGCCTAGGCTGGCCGTCCTGGCTCTGAGCCAGGTTTGGCCCTGGTTTCTCCTGATTTGTCCTACAAGCACAACTCATCCAAAACTTGTGGAATTTGTCAGTGAAAGCACTATTATGTATGGAATATGGTATGATCATCCTCGTTTTACCCAAATGTTGACGGTCACTATGAGGTTATAATGGCCATCAACACACCCCCAACTTAAATTCTTGCTCGGCCTCGAGCAAGGCTAAACTCTAGGTTCGGCGGGTCAGGAGTTGCTTCAATGTGTATACTCTCTAAGTACCATGTGCTTAAGCCAAAACTCAACAAATCATTTGAATAAGTTGGCATAAAAGAGAACTCATACAATGGTTCAACGTGGGGCTGCACGGTTCACGTCTTGGGCTGTTGAGAGCCTGAACGGTCATTTTCAAAGTATTTCCTTCAACTTTTCAGGTTCCATCTTGGAGATATGAATTTTTCAAAAAGATGGTTAAATCATTTCCCGATGGTACTCTCGAGTCACTCAAGGTGTTTAATGCTCACTTTTGGTCGGATTGACCAACTTTTCCCTACACTAAGGCTGAAGTGGAGTTGTAGGTAGGGTAAGTGTGGCATACCTTGGTTACTTCGGTTGTCGAGTCGAAGAGTGGTTCGCAAGTGATGACACTCGTCAAATTCCGGTTGTGACAATCTAGGTGTTCATTAGCTTAATCACCTGCTAAACCTTTTGTCTTAGCCTAATTAAGTTTAATTTGGCCTCACCTAGATTTTCACTTAAGGAATCCTACCGAAAATTCCCTTACACCTCGGTAAACTTTTGACCTTTCACGGTTGGCATGGTTCAAAGTCGGGTTTACACTTAAGAACATGAAAATCGACCAATACAAAAGTTGTTCAGTTTTTAATGGGACACATTTTTGTCAATTGGCTCATTTCGAGATTTTGAGTGGAAGGCACCTTAAATTCCGGTCAAAGTTAGTCAAAACACGAAGTTCACTGCAGACTGGTACCCGAGTCCATGCTATTTTCTTCTCAGTTTTCTCTCGAATCCACTCACTTTTCCTTAGGTCAACCTTTACAAAAGTTGTAGCTGGTAACCTGGAACACAACTTTGCTTTTTGGAGATTTTGAACTTCAGTTCAAATTTCGGAGAAAAGTTGGTTTGAATGGACGCACGGCATGTGTTCGACGAATTGCCAGCGCTCTCCTGCCGCTGCGCGAGTCACGCGCCCGACAACACCGCCACGCGGCGGCCAGCTTCTGACGCAGACGTCGAGGTCGCGCCCGTGCCTTAAATGCACCGCACGCTGTCTCCGCGGTTGTCCCCGACCAAAACGCTTTGTTCCCCGCGCCCCCTCCGACCAGATGCGACGGGCGCCCGGCGTGCGCCACGTGGTCGCCGGCGACCCGCCGGCGAGCTGCAGCGCCGCTGTCCCGACCAGGGCCGGCAAGCCAATCGCCGTGGGCCCCAGCCTCTAGCCAACCCGCGTGCGAGCTTCCCCCGATCGGCCACCGACCACCCAGCCCCGCGCCGCTCCGCCGTGGCAGCCATCGATGCGCCGCTCGAAGCTCCGCGTGTCCGCTTCGTTGCTCTGAGCCGCAGTCCGAGCCTCGCCTCGACTGCCTATAAAATGCCCCGCACCCCGCACGCAAGCTTCCCCCTCCGCCGCTTGCATTTGCCACTAGCGCTGCTCTTCCGCCGCTCGCCATTGTTGCCGCCAGGCTGCTACTCCACCGCTCCCCGCCGTGCGCACTGTTCCGCCGCCGTTCCTCGCCACTCGCACTAGCCTCGCCCTTGCCCTAGCTTCCCAGAACCCTAGCTGCCACTCACAGCTCCACCGCCGAGTTCTTTTTCTTAGATCCGCTCCGTAGCCACCCAGCCGAACCATTCGAGTGCTGCAAAACCACTCGGCGCAGCAAAATCACTCGGCGCAGCAAAACCACTCGAATCCTTCAGCCAAACCACTCGGGCACATTCCCAAACCACTCGGGCAAAACCGCAGTCGCACAGCTCCGCCATCCGCTGCCGTCACGCCACCTCCGGTCACCAATCCACTCGTGATCCACTTGAGGTAAGGCGGTGTGCATCTCTAAGCCTCCAAGACTGGTTCCACCTTGTTTATAACTAGTCGGCGAAGCTTCCGAGTGCTTTCTGCTCGCAGTAGCCTTGTAGCACTCTACTGCCTGCCTGTTTAATAGAAGAGCTTAGTTGAGCTGGCTAACTTGCATACCAGTTTAGAACTGGAATAGTTCAAGCAGCAAGATCCTTTGATCTTTTTAAGCTATCCTTTGGCATGTGAGCTTGCTTAGACTAGTTTAGTCCCTGGTAAATTTTTAAGGACCTTTGGATGATAGTGTGACTTCTTAGGACTTAATCTTAATGTTAGTGTGCTGTCTGGTTTTTGTTGTTGAGGTTAATGAATGCTTGACCTTGGCTTAAATCTTGGTCAGCAAATCAAGTAACTCACAAAGAGCACACAATAACTTTCTCATATTTTAATAGTGAACCAAACTACCAAAATAATTTATGGAAGTTTCTTTGCTAAATGGGATAAATAAGAGTAAGTTGATTTTAATAAAAGGTTTAATAAACTGAAATCATCACACACACACTCTTACTGTTTTATGGTGAAATCAAAGATAAATAAAATATGTGTACACAATCACCATCAACAAAATGAAATCCACCCGGGGTCATCATTATGCAACTGTGATGACTCGACCAAAGATCATACTCTTATTGCATATGCATTCGTGTAGAAACTGTCCCTCGCCGACGGAGACTACGAGCTGATCCCCTGCTGAAGGAGGAAGCCAAGCGGAAGGCGAGGTGAACGCTGTCCAGGTCGAGCAAGACCCGAACGCGGTTGCAGAGGACTCCCCAGCTAACTTTGTGCCCGAAGGCAAGCCCCGGAGCATGTCCTATGTTTTCAAATACATGCAATTATGTTTGGCTATGTTTATGTTTGTGCATTTACGTTCAGGAGTTGATTTAAAATCCTAGTTGCATGATCCTAGGTACCTATGCTTTGCAATACTAGTATGATAGGTCGATAGCTGCCCCGCTATAAGGACCCGGGAAAAGCCGAGTGATTTCCTGTCACTCGCGAGATATAGGAATCAACTGCCTTACTTATGTTGGAATCATAAGGATGACGGGCAGGGATTTTTGTCATGTAGATGCCCCCGTCCGTGTATGCTAATGTTGGTTAAGGCCGAATGGTGTGGTACCGACGGTTAAGCTTTTGAAAGTACCAAGCGCTTGTCGATTCTATGGGGTCGGTAAGTTTAGTACCTACATGACTCCAGGGTGCGGACTTTTTCCGACTCCTTCCGGGAACTGTTTTCCCCATGCCTCGAACATGTGGGTACGAGGGGCATAAGTGTTGGTTCGGCCAAGCCTTAGACCTCGTATGCCAGGGGGAGCTTGGTCCTGGACGCGACTGGAAGATTGGTGGGAACTACCTGGTAGCGCTAGCCTTTGGCTGAGTGCGATGATCCGAGTGTTTGGGTTCCCCCTTGCAAGGTTGAAATCGGTTCGAACTGTCTGTCTCTCGCAGCTAATGAGACTGCTTAATCCCGCTGCTGCATTGAGTAAGAAGAAGAACATGATGATGGAAAGAAAATTTCATGTTTGCTTAATTGCTTGCTCCACTTGCTTGACTAGTACAGGTTGCTTACCTAGAATGGTTAACTCAACTAGAACTTGAGGCTAAAAGACTGAATGTAAGGATCCACTCTTAGCCGCTCTTTGGCAAAACAAACCCACCAGCCAAAAGCCTTGCATGTCTAGAAGTTGGTGATGTAGCTGTCACCCGACGGTTAAGTCTTGCTGAGTATTAGTATACTCAGCCTTGCTTGTGGCATTGTTTTCAGGTAGCGCTCTTGAGGAGATGGTTGCCGGTCTTACTTAGCCAACCACTCTTCCTCCAGGCTGGTCTGTTGTTTGGGACGAGGATGCTTCAGAGTGACGTCACGACGGCTTCACGTGATGTTGCTACGACTCCGAATAATTAGTTGTCTTCCGCTGTTTTCAAAACTCTGAGATAACGGTACTTCATGCATTGAACTTGGTTTTGTAATGATTTTACCTCAAGTGGGACCTGATTAAATTGTGGATGTGTTGTAATCTCTGGGATCCACCTTTGAGTGGGTTTTTGTGTGACTGGTTGCGATCGAGGTAACTATCCGTGGTTGCATCGGGCTTGACCCGACAGACTGTCAAGTTACTCCGATTTAATGGCGTGATGACCAATGGAAGGTTAGCGCACTTAAGCCGGATTAATTTGAACGGTTCTGCCACACCGGTCTTTGGAATTCATGGGTTCAAATGGAGAGGGAGAAGGTGTGATGCTCAAAGGTCTTGGGACTCCTTATTTTCTCTCTCTCATATTTTTGAGATGTTTCTCTCTTCTTCTCTCTTCTCTTTTTTTCGAATGGAGCATTGTCTCCAACTTCTCTTTTTTTTCTGAATACATCTCTTCTCTTACTTTGGTAACAGAGAGGAATTCAACTATTTTGGAGTAATTGAGGACCTTTGGGGTGAGCTTTGTGATGAGGTGAGTATATGTCATCGACGGTGGACGTCAACCCCGGAGCGGGACTTTGACTAGTCGGACATTTTGAGCCTAAACTTAATTAGGCTAAGACAAAAGGCTATGACAAGTGCCTTCTGCAAGCGGACTTCACCATTCGACAAGACTCAAAGCAACTCAAGATAGCATATGGTAGTTCATAAGATGTATAACTGTTTAGGCTCTGGATATGACATTTAAACCATCGGGAAGATTCACCAAGTAATATTTTATAAAAACTTCCGAGAGGTTCCTTACTAAGCATGCAGTTATACCTCGAAACAAACCATATCAAAACTCACAATAACTTAAACAATGAACAAGTGCTCTTACTCCCACAGTTTTATCATGATGGATCCTTAAATGCCAATGAACTCAAATATTCAAAGAGTAAAGGACTAAGCACGAGGCACTTAGAGGGCATAAACAGAGCAACTTTTCATCATTCCATAGGTTCTAGAGGGATGTGTCATCCCCCAGTTCTGCTGGGTGAGATCGGTGTTAACATTCGTCGCTGAATGCTTAGGTTGTTGTTGGGAACATACCTCCATTGAAAGAGCAAGGAGAAGTCTGAAGATAAGTGCTTCGTATTCAGCTTCATTGTTCGAACATTCCTCCATGAGCAAGGAAAAGGAGTGGTGCATCACTTCTCCCTGGGGTGTTCTGAACACCAAACCTACTCCTGCCCTTCGCCTAGGAGCACCATCACAATCATTTTCTGTCCGTGAGGCTCCATCAAAGTAGAGGTCCCAAGGCGTCTCTAGCTCAGCGGTGAAAACCTCTTCATCAGGAAGGTCGGTGATGAGGGGCGAGTCATCTAGCACTGGATGTGCTGCTAGAAATTCCGCTAGGGCTTGCCCCTTGATTGCTTTATGTGGGACATAAGTTATATCAAATTCCATCATAAGGACTGCCCATTTCCCAAGTCGCCCTGCGAGCACAGGTTGACTCAACACATACCTTATTGGATCCGCTCTAGCAACAAGCTGGATTGGTGAGTTAACATGTAGTGTCGTAGCTTCTTTAAGGCAAATATCAACGCTAGACACAACTTTTCTATGGGTGAATAGTTGTGCTCAGCGCCCACCATGGTGCGGCTCAAGTAATAGCACGCCACCTCCTTCCCTTCATCGTTGTGTTGTGCGAGCAAGGCACCTATTGAGGCAGGTTGCTGGCGATGTAAAGTATTAGTGGGCGCCCTCTTATAGGTGCTGCCAAGACAGGAGGGTTAAGCAAGTACCTTTTAATGCTATCAAACCCCTCTTGGCAATGTTCATCCCATATGAATGGTTCCCCTTTCTTCATGAGCCTTGAAAAGGGTTGAACATGCCTAGATAGGTTGGAGATGAAGCGACGTATGTACGCCAACTTTCCTTGTAAAGACTTGAATTGTTTTAAGTTTGTTGGAGGAGGCATGTCCCTAATGGCTTTGATCTTCTTAGGCTCAATTTCAATCCCACGATGGCGAACAACGAACCCAAGAAAGACGCCTGATTGCACAGCAAAGGCACACTTGAGCGGATTCATCTTTAGTTGATGTCGCCGCAGTCGCTCAAAGACGACGCGAAGGATCCTCCTGGTGCATTTCCTGATTTTTAGTTTTCACAACCATATCATCAACATAGCATTCAACTGACTGATGAATGAGCTCACCGAGTACATACGTCATGGTATGTTGGTAGGTTGCACCGGCATTCTTTAGTCCGAAAGGCATTACTGTGTAGTAGAAGTTGCCTTTCGGTGTCCTAAACGCTGTATCGACAGCATCATCTTCATCCATCTTGATCTGATTATAACCCGATGATCCATCCATAAAGGACAAAGCACCGTACCCAGTAGTCGCGTCAACTACCATCTCAGTGATGGGTATGGGAAAATCGTCTTTGGGACATGCTCGATTTAGGTCACGAAAGTCCACGCAGACCCTGACCTGCCCATTTTTCTTTTCCATGGGAACAATGCTGGAAAGCCACCGTGGGTATTGGACTTCTTTGATAAAACCGGCAGTGATGAGCTTGTCAACTTCAGCAATAACTTGATCTTCAAATTCCGGGCGCAATCGGCGTGGTGGTTGTTTAACTGGCTTGAAATGAGGGTCAATCGCCAACTTGTGTGTGGCGACACGGGGGTCAAGGCCCGGCATTTCCTTGTAGTTCCAAGCAAAACAATCTCGGAATTCCATCAAGAAGCTTCTGTAATTTTCTCACTCTTCTGGGGTGAGTGTGGCACTAACAAAGGTAAGACGTGGGTCTTCCTCTGTGCCTAAGTTTATCTCCACAAGTTCATCAATTTTGGGCTGACCTCCATCTTCGAGTTCTTGGGGTGCAGCGGTTGTGTCAGTTATCACCCCTTCGTCAGCGTGCATGGCATCAAGAGGGGCCGTCTCAAGAGGAGCGTGGTGCGAACAGCTTGCACTATCGTCATTAGTAGTGAACACGTTGTAGCAATGTACATGTTCAAAACCAACAAGGGTTTCATCTTCATCGTCAAATGGGCTAGCTTTGTAACCTAGCCCATACTTTGGTTGAGACTTATTCTTTCTCCTTATTAGATCCTCCGCTTGCGCCCACCATCGCACATATGGCGGGAGCTGCGGGAATCCTTTGATTTCTTTGTAGCGTGAACCCAGCCTTCTCCAACAAATGGGCCATCTTGGGATTCACCTTCGTCGTTGAGAGCGTCTCTTCTATGTCAGGGCACATACCAAGAGGTTCAAATATAGTTTCACAATGATGTACTTGTGGCACCTTATAGAATATTGTGTGTGTCTCAGACTTTGAAGAGTCTAGAATAGCCAAAATATCTAAAGGAGTGGTTACCGATATGTACAAAGATGGGGGCTGCATTGTTTTAGCACCCTCGGCCACTTCCTCCATTATAGGCGTTGTTTTCTTGCTCCCCTCTCATTGTGCGGGGGCACCTCCTAATGTTGCTTTTCCACGCACATGTAGTGTGAGGCATGGTGGCGCATCATTGCCGGTCGCAAATTGGTTGCTACCTTGAACACCTGCAACATTACCCATCATTAGGGAAGCACATTTTGGCGACGATGATGAAGATTCCCTGTTTGTACATGATTAAGTCCTTGATGAAGATTTTGGGGTAGACCTCATGGTGATTGGAGTTATTGCACGGGTTCTTGCTTTCAACACCAACGGAGCAGCGACAATCGAGGAACTTCTCCTTTTGTGAGGATGGGGCTGTAGAGCTCCCTAATCCGGTGGAAGATGATGTCTTGTAGCTGTAAGGGATTGTCGAGAAAACTTTCTCTTGACCAGCACTCCCCCCACGATTCCGAAGGGCATAATCCTTCTTGCTTGTAGGCGCACATGGCGTAACCAAGCGCTTCATTGCAATTCTTGATACGTCCAGTACATCAGCCGCTGGAGCCGACCTCCCTAACTGTTGATTAGACCCATCAACACGGAAGTAATACTTGGCATCTGCATGGAAGGATTCTTGAATTGTGTATGGCGAGGTGTTGCCACTTATGCATTGTTGTGTACCGCTGCCATCCAAGAACTTCAAGCATTGATGTAGAGTAGAGGGAACTACCCTATACTTGTGTATCCAAGGCCTACCCAAAAGTGCTGAATATGAGGTGTTAGCCTCAATGACGAAGAATCGCACTTTGAAGCTAAACGTGGACATTTGGATCTTGACAGTGATAGCCCCAAGAGTTCTTGTCCCTTGATTGTCAAATCCGCATATCGTGACTTGAGTTGGCTCCAAGTCTTCAAACGTAAATCCGGCCCGTGTTAGACTTCTCATAGGCAAGATATTCACTGAAGAACCAGGATCGATGAGGATTCGACGAAGGTGTGCATTGCCAATGTTTCCTTCAATGTATAATGGTCGGTTGTGTTCTTCTTCCTCTACTAATCTATCATTATCAGCAAATGTGATTTCATTCACATATAACAGGTTGGAGAAGAGCTGATGTTTGGCCATGGCCACTTCGTAGACCTCTGGAGCTCGAAGTGCCTCAATTAGGGCCTCCCTAAGTTCAGGAACCATCATTAGGACATCATATACACTCAACATTGCAGGAATTCTCTTGAGATGGGCAATGACATTGTAGTCAACCTCTGCTTTGGCCTTTCCTTTAGCGAATGCTTCTTTGATGGCATCTCGTGGTGGAGCCTCTTTTGGTGTTTCCGGCTTGTTCGTCTTCT
Organism: Urochloa ruziziensis; assembly: GCA_015476505.1. Classification (NCBI taxonomy): domain Eukaryota; kingdom Viridiplantae; phylum Streptophyta; class Magnoliopsida; order Poales; family Poaceae; genus Urochloa; species Urochloa ruziziensis. Next base: position 19,154,868 of record CM027120.1, read on the forward strand.
GCGAATTGGATTTAGAAGGCTCATCTAAAACCTTCCCACTCCTCAAGTTCATGTTGACTTCTTATACTTGTTGTTCTTCTTGTGAGGTGTCAGCACGAAACACCTCATGATCTTCTTGAGTAAAGAGCTCCTCCGAGCTTGAGCCGTCGACTTCAATTATGGCGTTGCATGTGGCCATATTTTGAGTTGAGGTGAGACTCGCATCTCCCTTCTCTCCATCTTTTTTCTTTTGTGTTGCTTTTCCCCAACTTGATGGGAGAAATTGCTCAAAGGTCACAGGTGTCCGACTTGGTCGTGGGAAGGGTGCATCCCCCTCAGACCACGGGACAAACCTTGAAGGCATGCGCCTCTTGCTTGGATCAGAATTCCTCCATGTCCTTGATGGGACGTACTGTGGTGTCGTGCCATGTTGATTTTGCCTACGATGGTTCCTTGACAAGGCCCGCTGTTGGACAACATTCCATGCATCACTTCTTCGGGTAGGACAAGGTACCTCATGACATGGAGCATTCACTCTTGTCGACGTGAGCGCTATGTCGGATAGCTGCTCCTCAACTTGAGATAGTGGCACCCATGACACTCCACTTTCTTGGTGTGGTTCTGGACACGGTCCTATTGTGACCATGTTTGATGTGTGATAATCCGGATTGATGGCTTCGGGGTCTAAGTTGACCCTCTTCTCATTGATGGCTCTTTGAAGCCATTCTTTAAATGCGACACAATCTTCTATGACATGCCCTACATATCTATGATATGGGCAATATAGGGGGTTACCTGTCATATTGACTTGCTCAGGCCTTCTTGGATCCGGAAGGTTTAACGCACGGTGCTCCATCAATTGGTCAAACATGTCTTTAACCAACTCGCGCCGAAAAACATATTGCTTCTTGAGTAATTCTTGGATGGAGCTACGTTGCCTTCCTCTAGATTGCTCATTCTTTGCCCCCAGCATAGGTACATTACTTTGAGAGGATATTCTTGTTGTGTTTGCCTCTGCAATGGTTTTACCTTTGCCCCCATTATTGTTTGTCTTTATCGTCGAACTAAATCTCTTAGAAGGGTCGAAGGCACTAGCATTCTTGTAGAGCTCCATTATTTGGGGAGACTTTCAAACTCCAGCTTGGTGGCTGCCATAGCTGAATTGAGAGCACTAAAGGTCTTCGGTTCACGCCTAGATACCTCAAGCGACCAATGTTGTTGCATCCCATAGACACACATCCCAATTGCATCCTCGAGGTGCATCTCTCTAGCGAGTTGCACATAGCTGTTACGGAAGCGAATCACATAATCTTCGATTGCCTCTTCTCGCTTTTGTCGGACTTGAGACAATTCAACAATTGTGAAGTCCTTTTTCATAGCTACGAAGTGTCTCTTGAAATTTTCTTTCATTTCAGCCCAACTGCCTATGGCGCCAACTGGTAATCGGCTATACCAGTGAAATGCCGAGCCTATTAGGGACGCAGAGAATTGGCGAAGTAGAAGAGAGGAGCTATTAGCCGTATCTCCACAAGCCGCTTCGAAGTAAGCCAAGTGCTCCCTTGCATCACCTGTTCCATCAAACTGACGGAACTTAGGTGGGTGCCACCCAGAAGGAAAGGGCACTAAATCATGCCATGCTTGATAAGGCTTCTCTAGCTCACTTTCTGAAGATCGGGGTGCTTGTTCAGCAGCAATTTGCTTAAGCTTCTTATTCACCATTTCTTCAACAATATCATGATACTCTTTCAATGTAGTCGGTGGATCATTGATCGAGGTGGTCGGGAGTACCGGTGCCCGAGCATGAAAACCTTGAGCCACACGTGGCTGCTCTTCATGTATCGACATGCCATTATGCAGACTCGAGCTCCACAATTTGTGGGTCTTCTTGGTGTTGATTTGCAATGACTCGCGGGATTTCTTGTCCCGTTTGGGCCATCAAAGCGAGGATCTGATCAAGACTTGTTGCAAGTCGATTCATCATACGTCCTTGCTCTTTTACACGCTCTTCTATGGTGCGGGCTTGTGCTCCCGATGAACTTGCACCATTTGTTTCAATGCGGTTGTATATTTGCCTTGGCGCGCCAAAAGCCGGTGCACTACTTGGCCTCGTCTCACCACGAGCTCGTGGGGCATTGCTCCCTCCAGTCGTTGCCATATGTGCTGGCGCTCTGTGGACATCATTTGAGTGATCTTCTTCATCGGAGGGAATTGAATGATTCAGTTCACTATATGCGGGTGAACGTGAATGACCTTCTAAAGAAGAGGAGTCAGAGTAGTAAGCTTCATCTTCCCATTCTTGTTCTTGCATTACCGGCAATGGTGTCCTTTTCACTGTTCGCGAAGCCATGGCCTTCAAGCGAGTATTGGCTCCCGGACGACTTGCAACATGTCATAGCTCATTGGGATCTTGAGGTACTCGGGAGGCAATGTTTACATATCGATGAGCATAAATATCTCCATCGGATAGAGAGCCTTTGCCAGAAGTTATAGGGAGACAAGGTGCTGAGGACCTTGCTTCTTCCGCGGTCATAGGATAGGTTTCTTTCATAGCATCTTCACCACCTTTGAACCAAGAACGAACTTGTCCGAAGCGGGGTAAGATTGCCTTAGAGAATGTAACCTTGGGATTGGGTACAATCTCCTCATCCGAAGGGTATGTGAACTCATGGGTGACTTGAGGAGGCACCCAATTCCCATTATTACCATCTTCCACCCTTGTCGCCAATGTGCCACATGTGGCCACATCATCATTAGTCATCTCACGAGCTTTCTCATCTGTTGGTGGATTGGGTATCCCATCTTCAATTTGCATATCTTCGCTAGAAGATGCCCCTTGAGCCACACTCGCATGGGTCGCCATCCCTGCTTCCACTTGGTGGGCTTCTTTCTGGATAATTGGTATTGAGATTTTCACTTGCTGAACACCCTCCATAGGAGTCGCTGAATGCTTAGGTGGTTGTTGGGATTGTGGTGTCGAGGTGCTTGTGGTGGCTTCTGCCTTCTCCTCCTCGCGACGGAGAATGGTCACAAGGCGCGGATCTGATTTCGCTGCCTCTTCTTGTACTGGGGCATCTCGTGAAGCACCTTGTGGTCTTGGAGTCAAATGACTAAGGAGATACTTGTATCTCTCACTTAGAGTCAATCGAGGGGCGATTCGGAATGTGACCCTATCACCCTCTCGTTGCACTTCACCATCTGCACGGATACGAACTTCCGTGTTCTTAAGGATCAAATCTTCGAGTTCTTGATGTAGCATGTCCCGATTCCTCCGACGTCTCTCACGCTTGCGTTGGTTAGCTGTCGGAGCATGATATGGACGAGCCGGGAAGTCTTTCAATGCTTTCGGCTATATGTACTTTCACATAGTCATCTGTATAAAAATTGTTTTCTATATCTTTCTGTTTTCTTTTTTTTCTCGAACACGCAGGAGAGCTGCGTATCATTATTAATAGTAGAAGACAGAGCCATACAGAGACTCAACACCACACACACACCAACACCCACGCACCCACCACACTGAAATTAAGAGAGTTATTCTATATGCCTTGCTCCTTGATCCTTTTTTACTCCATCGACCATCGTTGCATGGCCATCGCGTATTGTCAACTCATCTACGCCTCCGTATCGCCTGTGCCTCCTGCTCTGCTCATCGGGTCACGGCTCTGCAGCAGCAATTCTGCGCGTTGAAAGATCAGTTTGCAAGAGGACAGACCCTAGCAGATGGATTTAGGGAATTAACTGGAGATGAAGTTGATTCATATTGCCGTATAGAATACACAGGAAGTAGGATTAATAATCGTGAAATCAGAGTACATGCATGTACGCCCCTTTTGAGTTTCCTTGTTCCATCCTATGTACATGTGAAAGCCTCAGAAAAGCGTATCCAGATGTACCTCATGTTTCCTTTCCCTTCTTTGAAATGTTCTAGAGAAAAGAACACCGAAAGGATTTGGTAAATTCTGATTTGGAAAGGGAAGATACGGATAGGTCCCAAAGCACTCCATAATTTTGTGTGTTCGTTTTTCCGTGGAACTTTTTTATTTCATGGCTGATTAATCTGAACCATGGCAATCTGCAAGAGACGTGGCTCAAATGGACTTACATGTAACGTGGCTCAAATGGACTTACATGTACGTGTGCATGTTTTATGGTAAGTACAATTTTTAATCTACACCGTTGCAGCTGGGTTTCATGAAGAATCGACGGTTAGATGTTTTTCTTTTTTCCGATTAATGTGGGATTTTGTAGAGAGTCTGTGATTAGTATAGGTATAGATTGCATGCACTCTAGAGAGCTATTCTGTTTTCTATATTTTGCTAGCGAGAAATCTGGAATGGAGAGTGACTATGTTTGAATAACCGAATAGAAAGACTGTTGAAAGGTACCATTTTCATCAAAATCTTTAAAACTAGCAATTAGAATGAATTTGGAGAGTCTCTTGGAGTTGCTCTTACCCTACAGTTCTGTGCTTGGACACAAAAAAAAGAAAAACCTTTGCAAGTGGTTCGTGCTCAACAAAATTTTCAACAACAACCCGCATCAACACACAGGCGAAATTTGCCATCCTTGTATTCACAAGATCAACGCACGTGTTTAAGAATTTATGGATGCTGGTGATTATCCTTGACCTCGCTCGTAGAGTGAAAGAAATGCAGTAGCTAGGAGCCCTAGGAGCACACAGATTAAGTTTGGTGGGCAGGCAATTTGGTCATCCCACCAAGAAACTTTCGAACATGCCTGCTATTCCACCAAGGGGAGCCCCCTCCGGTCCGATTATTGCGCTGAATTGGCAAAAGCTGTTTTTCTCTTGTTATTATTACGAGCTCCAGATTTTCAAAACGGGTTCGGTAGGTAAATCTTCACATGTCTCATAAATAAATAATTGGTAGAGTAAAAAGGGTGACTGAACTTTGGGAAGGACAAAACTTTCCAACGGAATCTAGTATTCCTTTGTTTCCCCTTTGAAAATCCTGCATTCCAATCAGGCCTCGCTCACCAGCTTTACTAATTTCCAGCACCCCCGTTAATCTAGTTGGCCGGCTGGGTACTGGGGCACTGGCAGCCGCCGCACGCCAAAAGAAATGGAAAAAGTCTACACCCCCCCCCCCCCCACCTATGGGGGTGGACTACATAACACCCCAACCTATGAAACGGTCTATATCACCCCCTAAACTTTCGAAAACCGGTCAAATTACCCCCTAAATCAATTTTGAAAAATCATAGTAAATCACAAAAAAATCATAAAATGGAAAATCCAATTGTGTTGGACTCCAAATGAGCAGATCTACACAGTGCACATATAATGTGGTATGTTGTAGTACAATTTTTTTACAGTTATGAAGAAAAACATAGATATAAAACTACAGCAAAAAGATGTACTAAACCATACCATATTATATGTTCACTGTGTAGATCTACTCATTTGGAGTCCAACACAATTGGATTTTCCATTTTATGATTTTTCTATGATTTACAATGATTTTCCAAAATTGCTTTAGGGGGTAATTTGACTGGTTTTTGAAAGTTCATGGGGTGATATAGACCATTTCATAGGTTGGGGGGTTATGTAGTCCACCCTCCATACGTTGGGGGGTGATATAGACTTTTTCCTATCCGATTTACGACACACGTTAGAATGTACAAGGAAACACGGTCTCAAGATGAATCCACTCAAATGAGCTTTTGGAGTATCGGCTACACAATTTCTGGGGTTTCTGGTTCATGAAAGAGGAATTGAAATTAGCCAGAAGAGTATCAGTTCGATTAATAAGGTTGTTGCACCAGAAAATAAGAAAGAACTTCAGTCATTAATCGGTAAAATTAATTTCATCAGAAGATTCATATCCAATTTGTCTGGTAAGATCAAACCGTTCACTCCATTATTAAAACTGAAGGCTGATGAAGAGTTTGTTTGGGGAAAGAACAACAAGAAGCTTTAGAAAATATTAAAGAATATTTGACCTATCCTCCGATTTTGATTCCTCCACAGAAAGGTAAGTCGTTCAAATTATATTTATCGGCTAGTGACACTGCAATCGGATCTGCTTTAGTTCAGGAGTTTGAAGGAAAAGAACGAGTTTTTTATTTTGTGAGTAGAAGATTATTGGATGCTGAGGCCAGATATTCTCCCGTTGAAAAGTTATGCCTATGTTTGTATTTCTCTTGTACTAAATTGAGGCATTATTTATTATCGGCTGAATGCATTGTTGTTAGCAAAGATGATGTGGTCCGATATATGTTGTCTTTGCTGATTTTAAATGGAAGAATCGATAAGTGGATCTTGGCCCTTTCGGAATTTGATTTGCGGTATGAGCCTGCTAAAGCTAGCAAAGGTCAAGTATTGGCTGATTTCGTTACTCAACATTGTGGATCGGATGAGACTATGGTAGAGCCAGTTCCTTGGTCTCTTTTCTTTGATGGATCGGCTTGTGGGGTTGGATCTGGCATCGTTGTAGTGCTCATCTCGCCTCGGGGGGCAAGTTTCAATTTTGCGATGCCGATTGAGAAAGTTGCTACTAACAATCAAGCTGAATATCGAGCTGTTCTTAAAGGTTTGCAACTATTAAGGGAAGTTAAAGCCGATGCTGTTTTAATATTTAGAGATTCGATGTTGGTTGTGAAGCAGCTAGCTAAGGAGTATGAGTGTAATGATGATATTCTCTTAGGATATCGTAATCAATGTCTCCAATTGTTGAAGGAATTTAAGATGGTAACGATCGAACATATTCCGAAACTACATAATCATGAAGCTAGTCGATTAGCTCAGAGTGCTTCAGGGTATTGACCGATTCAGGACATATTAGAATCGAATTTGGCTGACGATGATTGGAGAAAAGAAATATTTAATTGTTTGAAAGATCCTTCTAAAAGGACCGATAGGCGAATAAGATTGCAAGCAATCAAGTATGTTTTGATGGATGATAAGCTATATTATCGGACTCTCGATGTGGTATTGCTCAAATGTATGGGTTCTGAAGAAGCCAAGATATTGATGGGCGAAATCCATGAAGGTGTCTGTGGAGCACATCAATCGGCTTTTAAAATGAAATGGATGATCCGACAAAACGGATATTTTTGGCCGACTATTCTTGAAGATTGCTTTCAATACTATAAAGGCTGCCAAGATTGTCAGAAATTTGGCAATGTTCAGAGGGCTCCGGCTTTGTCTATGAATCCGATTATTAAGCCGTGGTCGTTCAGAGGGTGGGGAATTGATTTGATCGGACAGATTAATCCACCATCTAGTAAGAATCACAAGTTTATTGTGGTGGCGACTGATTAATTTACTAAACGGGTTGAGGCTATTCCTTTGAAAAATCTGACATCGCCTGATATGATTGAATTTGTTAAAGAGCATATTATCTACCGATTTGCTATTCCCCAGACTATAACTACCGATCAGGGAACTATGTTTATTTCTGGAAAATTTGAAGAGTACGCGTCAAGCATGGGGATCAAGTTATCAAACTCTTCTCCATATTATGCTCGAGCCAATGGTCAGGCCGAATCTTCAAACAAGGGGATAATCAAATTGATCAAAAGGAAGATCGAAGAGAATCCTAGGAAGTGGCATGCCATGCTGAGCGAATCTTTGTGGGCATATCGGATGGCATGTCATGGTGCTACAAAATTGCCTCCTTATCAGTTGGTTTATGGTCATGATGCCATTTTGCCTTGGGAAATTAAAACCGGATCTCGGCATATCGACTTTCAAGATGATTTAACAGCTGAAAATTACGCCATTTTGATGAAGGAAGAACTAGAAGATTTAGCCGGCCATCGGTTGAGAGCGTTGAGCAATATCGAGAAAGACAAGGCGCGTGTAGCTCGATGGTACGATAAAAAAGTAAAAATCAAGAGTTTTGTTGAAGGAGATCTCGTTTGGAAACTAGTATTGCCAATCGGATCAAAGGATTCCAAATTCGGAAAATGGTCTCCGACTTGGGAAGGGCCGTATCGAATTCATCATTGTGCGTCAGGCAATGCATACATTTTGGAAAAAATATTACCCTAGTATTTGGGTAGATTCATGAACCGATTACTGATCGAGAGATACAAGAAAATACACGGAAGGGCAAGCGAATCGGATGTTCAACCATTTCGAAGGTTCCTAGTCCGATTTAATCTAAATCGGAGGATACATGGCCGATGTGATACACATCGCCCTTAGTGCAAAAAAATAAAAATAAAATTACAGGGAGTCTAGTTACTCTTGGATTATCCCGATTGCCCTGAGGTAGTTTTCATGCTGCTCGTAGGACGCAGCGATTTCTTGCTGTTCGTGAAGGATTCTTGCAGTTCCGTCCCTTCAAGTGCGGGTCGAGTTTATCAGATTCTCTGAGCTTATTATCAGATCTCTTCTCGATTTTAGGCGAACAAGTTGTTCTTCAAAAAGGGAAAGTGAAAGTTGGAGGGCCTGGATTTGACGACGAACTTGGTGGATTCCGCCGAGGGGCATGGTGTTAGCGGCAATTGAGCGAAGCACGGAAATGATTCATGCTGGGAATCTTTTTCTGATTTCTTTGGCATGATTTTCGAGAAAGTATTCATCTCCTGCAGAGATATGATTACGAGCTTGGAGCGATGCGATGATCTCATCGAGCCTCTGGGTTATTTGAAAGAGATCAAAGTTAGAGAAAAACGCCGAAGGATGAATTGAGTTAGAATTTTCACCTGTTGAAACGATGCCATTTTCCCACAAGGAACTGATGCGTGTGATGTGTGAAGGGGGTTGGTGTGATATTTATAGAGGTTTTATGTGGCAGAACCACTCAAATTAATCCGGCTTAAGTGCACTAACCTTCCATTGGTCATCACACAATTAAATCGGAGTAACTTGACAGTCTGTCGGGTCAAGCCCGATGCAACCACGGATAGTTACCTCGATCGCAACCAGTCATACAAAAACCCACTGGAAGGTGGATCCCAGAGATTACAACACATCCACAATTTAATTAGGTCCCACTTGAGGTAAAACCATTACAAAACCAAGTTCAATGCATAAAGAACCATTATCTCAGAGTTTTGAAAACAGCGGAAGACAACTAATTATTCGGAGTCGTAGCAACATCACGTGAAGCCGTCGTGACGTCACTCTGAAGCATCCTCGTCCCAAACAACAGACCAGCCTGGAGGAAGAGTGGTTGGCCAAGTAAGACCGGCAACCATCTCATCAAGAGCGCTACCTGAAAACAATGCCACAAGCAAGGCTGAGTATACTAATACTCAGCAAGACTTAACCGTCGGGTGACAGCTACATCACCAACTTCTAGACATGCAAGGCTTTTGGCTGGTGGGTTTGTTTTGCCAAAGAGCGGCTAAGAGTGGATCCTTACTTTCAGTCTTTTAGCCTCAAGTTCTAGTTGAGTTAACCATTCTAGGTAAGCAACCTGTACTAGTCAAGCAAGTGGAGCAAGCAATTAAGCAAACATCAAGTTTTCTTTCCATCACCATGTTCCACTTCTTACTCAATGCAGCAGCGGGATTAAGCAGTCTCATTAGCTGCGAGAGACAGACAGTTCGAACCGATTTCAACCTTGCAAGGGGGAACCCAAACACTCGGATCATCGCACTCAGCCAAAGGCTAGCGCTACCAGGTAGTTCTCACCAATCTTCCAGTCGCGTCCAGGACCAAACTCCCCCTGGCATACGAGGTCTAAGGCTGGCCGAACCAACAATTACGCCCCTCGTACCCACATGTTCGAGGCATGGGGAAGAAGTTCCCGATAGGAGCAGGAAAAGTCCACACCCTGGAGTCATGTAGGTACTAAACTTACCGACCCCATAGAATCGACAAGCGCTTGGTACTTTCAAAAGCTTAACCGTCGGTACCACACCATTCGGCCTTATTCAACATTAGCATACACGGACGGGGCATCTACATGACAAAAATCCCCGCCCGTCATCCTTATGATTCCAACATAAGTAAGGCAGTTGATTCCTATATCTCGCGAGTGACAGGAAATCACTCGACTTTTACCGGGTCCTTATAGCGGGGCAGCTATCGACCTATCATACTAGTATTGCAAAGCATGGGTACCTAGGATCATGCGACTAAGGTTTCAATCAACGCCTAAACGTAAATGCACAAGCATAGAGTACAAAACATAGTTGCAAGATTCGAAACATGGGATATGCTCTGGGGCTTGCCTTCGGGCACAAAGTTAGCTTGGGAGTCCTCTGCAACCGCGTTCGGGTCTTGCTCGACCTGGACAGCGTTCACCTCGCCTTCCGCTTGGCCTCCTCCTTCAGCGGGGATCAGCTCGTAGTCTCCGTCGGCGAGGGCAGGTTCTACACGAATGCATATGCAATAAGAGTATGATCTTCTGCCGAGTCATCACAGTTGCACAATGATGAACCCGGGTGGATTTCATTTTGTTGATGGTGATTGTGTACACATATTTTATTTATCTTTGATTTCACCACAAAACAGTAAGAGTGTGTGTGTGATGATTTCAGTTTATTTAACCATTTATTAAAAACAACTTATTCTTATTTATCCCATTTAGCAAAGAAACTTCCATAAATTATTCTGGCAGTTTGGTTCACTATTAAAATATGAGAAAGTTACTGTGTGCTCTTTGTGAGTTACTTGATTTGCTGACCAAGATTTAAGCCAAGGTCAAGCATTCATTAACCTCAACAACAAAAACCAGACAGCACACTAACATCAAGATTAAGTCCTAAGAAGTCACACTATCATCCAAAGGTCCTTAAAAATTTACCAGGGACTAAACTAGTCTAAGCAAGCTCACATGCCAAAGGATAGCTTAAAAAGATCAAAGGATCTTGCTGCTTGAACTATTCCAGTTCTAAACTGGTATGCAAGTTAGCCAGCTCAACTAAGCTCTTCTATTAAACAGGCAGGCAGTAGAGTACTACAAGGCTTCTGCGAGCAGAAAAGCACTCGGAAGCTTCGCCGACTGGTTATAAACAAGGTGGAACCAGTCTTGGAGGCTTAGAGATGCACACCGCCTTACCTCGAGTGGATCACGAGTGGATTGGTGACCGGAGGTGGCGTGACGGCGGCGGATGGCGGAGCTGTGCGACTGCGGTTTTGCCCGAGTGGTTTGGGAATGTGCCCGAGTGGTTTGTGGTGGAGCTCGAGTGGTTTGGCTGAAGGATTCGAGTGGTTTTGCTGCGCCGAGTGGTTTTGCAGCACTCGAGTGGTTCGGCTGGGTGGCTGCGGAGCGGATCTAAGAAAAAGGACTCGGCGGTGGAGCTGTGAGTGGCAGCTAGGGTTCTGGGAAGCTAGGGCAAGGGCGAGGCGAGTGCGAGTGGCGAGGAACGGCGGCGGAACAGTGCGCACGGCGGGGAGTGGCGGAGTAGCAGCCTGGCGGCAACAATGGCGAGCGGCGGAAGAGCAGCGCTGGTGGCAAATGCAAGCGGCGGAGGGGTAAGTTTACGTGCGGGGTGTGAGGCCTTTTATAGGCAGTTGAGGCGAGGCTCGGACTGCGGCTCGGAGCAACGAAGCGGACACGCGGAGCTTCGGGCGGCGCATCGATGGCTGCCGCGGCGGACATGGCTCGCCGGTCGGCAGCCTGTCGCGGCGGGGCGGCGCGGGGCTGGGTGGTCGGTGGCCGGTCGGGGGAAGCTCGCGCGCGGGTTGGCGAGAGGCTGGACCCATGGCGATTGGCTTGCCGGCCCTGGTCGGGGCAGCGGCGCTGCAGCTCGCCGGCGGGTCGCCGGCGACCACGTGGCGCACGCCGGGCGCCCGTCGCATCTGGTCGGAGGGGGCGCGGGGGACAAAGCGTTTTGTCGGGGACAACCGCGGAGACAGCGCGCAGCGCATTTAAGGTGCGGGCGCGACCTCGACGTCCGCGTCAGAAGCTGGCCGCCGCGTGGCGGCGCTGTCGGGCGCGTGACTCGCGCGGCAGCCGGAGAGCGCTGGCAATTCGTCGAACACATGCCGTGCGTCCATTCAAACCAACTTTTCTCCGAAATTTTGAACTGAAGTTCAAAATCTCCAAAAAGCAAAGTTGTGTTCCAGGTTACCAGCTACAACTTTTGTAAAGGTTGACCTACGGAAAAGTGAGTGGATTCGAGAGAAAACTGAGTAGAAAACAGCATGGACTCGGGTGCCAGTCTGCAGTGAACTTCTGTGTTTTGACTGACTCTGACTGGAATTTAAGGTGCCTTCCACTCAAAATCTCGAAATGAGCCAATTGACAAAAATGTGTCCTGTTAAAAACTGAACAACTTTTGTATTGGTCGATTTTCAAGTTTCTTAAGTGAAAACCCGACTTTGAACCATGCCAACCGTGAAAGGTCAAAAGTTTACCGAGGTGCAAGGGAATTTTTGGTAGGATTCCTTAAGTGAAAACCTAGGTGAGGCCAAATTAAACTTAATTAGGCTAAGACAAAAGGTTTAGCAGGTGATTAAGCTAATGAACACCTAGATTGTCACAGCCTACCCCCTTAAACAGAATCTCGACCCGAGATTCGAGTGTAGAAGAAACTAGTGTGTACAAGAGTGCTTACGATCATGTAGAAGGAGAAAACCCGGAAACTTGGTGTTTAGGTAATCCTCCGTCTCCCATGTGGCTTCTTCCTCCGTGTGATGATTCCACAGTATCTTGTACATTTTAATGACCTTCCTTCTTGTTCCTCTTTCCCTGCGGTCGAGAATCCGGAGAGGGTGTTCCACGAGAGTCAGGTCTAGTTCTACCCAGGCCAAGTCTTGATCGGCAATCTCAACTTCGGGAACTCGAACACATCTCTTAAGTTGAGATACGTGGAAAACATTGTGGACACCTGACAGTTTCTCGGGGAGTTGGACTCGGTATGCTACCGGTCCATAGGTTTCTATGATCTCGTAGGGTCCAATGTAACGGGGTGCCAACTTTCCTTTTACTCCGAACCTTAGTACTCCCTTAGTGGGTGAGACTCGAAGGTAGACGTGCTCTCCCACAGAGAACTGTAGGGGCTTCTTTCTCTTATCATAATAACTCTTCTGTCGGGATTGGGCAGCCTTCAAGTTAGCCTGAATCACTTTCACTTTCCCCTCTGCCTCGGCTACTAAGTCTGTGCCAAGGACTTGTCTTTCACCCGGCTGCGACCAACTCAACGGGGTTTGACATCTTCTGCCGTAAAGTGCCTCAAACGGTGCCATCTTCAAGCTGGCTTGGTAACTATTATTGTAAGAAAACTCAGCGAGTGGCAAACACTTATCCCAATTCTTATCATAGTGTATGACACAAGCTCTCAGCATGTCCTCACCTATCTGATTAACCCTTTCGGTTTGGCCATCTGTTTGGGGGTGGTATGCGGAACTGTGGATTAATTTGGTTCCCAAGGAGTCTTGCAATCTTTGCCAAAACCGTGACATAAACTGGGGTCCTCTATCTGATGTGATAGTCTTGGGGGTTCCGTGCAAACGAAGGATTTGCTCGAAGTAGATATCGGCATACTGGTCAGCACGGTAAGTAGTGCGTACCGGAATGAAATGAGCGGTTTTCGTGAGTCGGTCCACGATAACCCAAATGGAATCATGTTTCTGAGAGGTAAGGGGCAATCCAACGATGAAATCCATGCTTATGTCGTCCCACTTCCAGGAAGGTATCGGAAGAGGTTGTAATGTTCCAGCTACCTTAAGGTGACTGGCCTTAACCCTCTGGCAAGTATCGCATTCCGAGACGTACGTGGCAATGTCCCTCTTCATTCTTGTCCACCAGAAATTTTGTTTCAAATCTTGGTACATTTTGCTGCTCCCTAGGTGAATGGAAAATTTAGAGAGGTGAGCCTCATCCAAAATTTCCTTTCGGAGCTCTGGAGTTTTAGGTACTACTAGACGTTTCCCAAAATGTACGACCTCTTTTTGATCCAATCTGAAACAACGATACTTCTCATCTCTGGCAGAGAGCCTTTCTTTAATGATCTTGATGCATTTATCCTGAGATTGAGCGGTGGCGATCTTGTCGTAGAGAGTCGGTTCTAAGGAGATGTTATTGAGTGAGCCATGAGGAACAATCTCCAAGCTAAGCTTCCTCATCTCAGCACATAGGGTCTGGCTATAGGTGTCTGTGGTGAGACAGTTGCAATGTGCCTTCCGACTCAATGCATCGGCTACAACGTTGGCCTTTCCCGGATGATAAAGTATTTCCAAGTCATAATCTTTGACCAATTCCAACCATCTTCGTTGCCTCATATTCAGATCTGCCTGTGTAAGGATGTACTTGAGACTTTTGTGATCGGTGTACACTTTACACTGTGCTCCCATGAGGTGGTGTCTCCAAAGTTTTAGAGCATGGATTACGGCTGCTAACTCAAGATCGTGAGTGGGGTAATTGACCTCATGTGGACGAAGTGCTCGAGAAGCATAAGCAATAACTCTGTTATCTTGCATGAGAACACATCCCAACCCGGTGCCTGAAGCATCGCAGTAGATGTCATACGGCTTCGTGTTGTCGGGCTGTGCTAGAACGGGGGCTGAAGTAAGGAGCCTTCTCAAGGTGTGAAAAGCCTCTTCACACTTTTCCGTCCATTTGAACTTAGCTCCCTTCTTGAGTAGTTCAGTCATAGGCTTGGCTATCTTGGAGAAGTCAGGAATGAAACGACGGTAGTATCCTGCTAGTCCAAGGAAACTACGGATTTGGTGAACAGACTTGGGAGTTTCCCAATCCATGACCTCTTGTACTTTCCCGGGGTCCACTGAAATACCTTCATCAGAAATTGTGTGCCCGAGAAACTTGACACTGTTGAGCCAGAATTCACATTTAGAGAACTTGGCATAAAGCTGATGATCTCTAAGTGTTTGCAGAACAATGCGAAGATGTTCAGCATGTTCTTCCTCATGCTTGGAGTAGATCAGAATATCGTCGATGAAGACCACGACGAATTTGTCAAGATAAGGCATGAAGACCGAATTCATGAGATACATGAAGTAAGCAGGTGCGTTGGTGAGTCCAAAAGACATGACTAGGTACTCATATAGACCATACCTAGTAGAGAAAGCAGTCTTTGGAATGTCACAAGGACGGATCTTGATTTGATGATACCCAGAACGAAGATCAATCTTAGAGAAGACTTTGGCACCAGCTAGCTGATCGAAGAGAATGTCAATGCGGGGTAAGGGGTACTTGTTCTTGACAGTCACTGCATTGAGAGGGCGATAGTCCACGCATAACCTCAAGCTTTTGTCCTTCTTTTTAGCAAAGAGGGCCGAACATCCCCAAGGTGAGGTGCTAGGTCGGATAAAGCCTTTGTCAAGCAACTCTTGCAATTGCGTTTTCAATTCAGCCAGCTCTACGGGTGACATCCTGTACGGTCGCTTGGACACAGGAGCGGTACCCGGTTGCAGTTCAATAACGAACTCGATGTCCCGGTCAGGGGGCATACCTGGCAAGTCCTCTGGAAAGACATCAGGGAACTCGCAAACCACTGGAATGTCCTCTATCCGGAGTTCGGCCATAGAAAGGATATGGGAGCTCGTGTAGACCTTGTGCGGTAGATAGAGATCCGTGCGACCTAGGAGTGGTGAGTGAATCTCAACTACCCTCTCGGGAATATCAAGTATGACCCGGTGTTTAGTCATCCAATCCATTCCCAAAATTATATCCATTCCATCCAATCCCACGCTAATAAGATCAGTTTTAAACAACTTGCTGCCCATAACTAGTGGTACTCGGTTTGACCTCTGATTTGTTGAGACCTTCCCACCCGGTGTAGTGATTAAGTAGGGGGTGGCGGTTTGGGTGAGATTTAGTCCACTCTTGGTGCAAAACCTTGTGCTGATAAAGCTATGCGTTGCACCGGAATCAAACAGTATAACAGCGGGGTAATTGTGGACATAGAAAGTACCCGTCATAACTGGCGCTCCCTCGGGTAGTTCTGCAAGGGTGGTGAAGTTGATCCTCCCTTGACGGACTTGCACCGTCTGCTTCCTTCCCTTGCCTGGGTTCTGTTGCCGGTTCTGGGGCAGTCTCGGATGAAGTGCCCGGCCTTTCCGCACTTGTAACAGACATTCCCATTGGTGGGGCGAGCGGGAACTTGGTAGTTGGGGCGCGGGCTGCGGGCTCCTGAGGAGCAGGGAGACGACTCTGATTCTGCTGGGGTGGCCTGATACTCCAATGTCCCTGCTGTCCTGGCCTCTGGGGGTTGGAGGTAGGAGTGTTCTGAACAATCCAGAACCTCTGATTAGATGGAGCAGCCTGTGTCATAGGAGCTTTCCTCTTTTTCTCGGCCTTGAGGGCAGCAATGGCATCTTCCTGAGTAATGGCCAGGTTGACCAGCTCATTGTAGGTGGCAGTACGGATGGGGTTCAGACGTTCCTTGAGCTTTGCACTGAGGCCCATGCGAAAGCGGTCCATCTTCTTCTGATCGGTGTCAGCATGGGTACCAGCGTATTGGCAGAGATTGTTGAAGGCCTGGGCATACTGGGACACAGTCCTGGTGCCTTGGGTCAATGCCAGGAACTCATTCAACTTCCTCTCAATTAAACCCTCCGGAATATGGTGGGCTCTGAAGGCGGTCTTGAAGTCAGTCCAAGTTATCACCGTGTTCTCTGGAAGGGTGACCAGGTGATTCTCCCACCAGATGAGGGCGGGTCCTCTGAGTAGCTGAGCAGCAAACCTAGCCTTGCTCTCCTCAGAGCATGGTAGGGCAAGCACCGAGAACTTTGATTCCACAGCGCGAATCCAAGCATCAGCATTCAGTGGTTCAGTTGCTTCATGGAAGGTCGGTGGCTGAGTGCTGAGGAAGCGTTCATAGCGAGCAACATGGGGCTGAGCATCATGGTGTCCCACTGGGCGTTGCTGCATCAGCTGTCGCTGCACCTCTAGCATCTCCCGCATCATTTCAGTTTGGGTGACGAAAAACGCCTCCATCGGGTTTTGCGGGGGTTGCGGCAGCGGTGGCTGGTTAGCCTGGGCGCCACTGGTTTGCCCGGCGGTGAAGTTGGTGCGGCGGGTTGAGTCAACCATCTGCAAAAATCATTTACCATCAGCCACATGATTTCGAAACTCGTATACAAGGTAGACAAGGCAATCATGCGCGAAAACAGTAAACATCCATTGCAGAAATTTCTGATCAGCAAGGCTGTCAGGGGAGAAAATTCATATCTCCCAGGTTACACGCCCAAAAATGATGAATTTTTGCCAGAAGCTAGACTAATTTAAAGAGCTACAACTTTCGTGTTACGCTCTAGGTCTGATTCGCACTCTAGCTAGGGCGAAAAATTCGAAGTTCACGTCTCTGTTTTTGCGGTTTTCAGAACGGCCGAGGCTCACCAAATCGTACATAACTCTCACAATTCTTAACCAAAAGGGCTGAAATTTTGCGAGCATCTTCCATATGAAATTCCTCACAACATTGGTATTCATCATTTAGCCCAGAAATGAGAAATGCATGCATTAAAATTCGAACCAGATTCAGCTGCAGAGTTTAGCGGTTACAACCATATTGAAGCTACAAACTCTAGGGTCATCCCTACCCTAAGTTACATCATGGTCAAACTGCACAAAAGACATACTCAACTCGAAGCTAGTCTATTACATCACTGTCCAAAATTAGGCTACGCTGAGGAGTAACACTGCCAATCATCTAGAAATCGTCGAGGTTGTTGACCGAGGCCTCACTCTCGGCGGGTGAACCGGGTGTCGTGGGCAGTGGGGGCAAGTCACTAAGTGTATCCGTGCCGGACATGCCCTGAACCTCCTCGGGGTCAATCTCTATCTCCATGGGCTCCTCCTCCTCATCGACCATCTCAACGTCCTGCTCAAGAGGAACCTGCTGCTGGAGGATCCCGATGTGCTGGTGAGCGTCCTCAACGTCAAGGTTCAGGTCGTGAACCTGGTCCTCTAGCTCTCCAACACGCTCAATAAGCCCAGCTCGCTCGTTATGCAGCGAGACCATCTGCCCCTGCATCTCGGCCATCTGTGCCAAGTGAGTCTCCCGCTCCTGCTGAAGAGTGGTGATCTGTCCAAGTAAGTCACCAATCTGAGCCTGGAAGTTGGCCATAGCCGTGTCTGAGTCGGCTGCCTCCAGGGCCTGAGTGGTGTAGTCATACTGCAGCTGTCGGAAAGATCGGTAGGAAGCCATGCCGTACTCGACCGAGTCGGCTAGCCCTCCCTGAAGTAGTGTAAGAAGCCTGGAGAACGTGTTCACATACCGCGCTAGTCCCTCAGCGGTAGGAACAGCACCAGTCCACTCAACAACTGCCTTCACGTGAGCTCGGCGCTCCACCCAAGCTGGGTCGTCAGGCTGTGCGGTAGGAAGCAACCCAAGTGGAGAAGTCATCACCTCCACGGGGCGGAAGTCACAAAAGACGTTCAGCACCCGCAAGGCAGCGAGCTCCACGGTGTCAGTCAACCTGTGACCTATCACCTCGGCGTCGAACAAAGGCCACTCGGGGTGGTGAGGGTGTGGTGACATGTAGACCCTGGTGATGCAACGAAGCACACCATCCTGAAGGTACTGGCGGCACGAGTAGAGAGGTGGTGAGGCGAAACCGGCGGTACTCAGAGCGTCCCACAAGATAGAGGGAAAACCCTCCCAAGCGAGGCAATCAGAGTGGAGAAAACCGTCCGTGCCAAACGCAAAGTAAGCCGCGTCTGCCATATGTAGAAAGGAACCAAAGGAACAAAGTAAGAACTGTGCGGAAGTAGAAAGGAGGTCCGAACAGCGATGGGAAAACGAGTGCAACTCTGAAACTACCCAACCAAAAGCTCCCAAATTTTACCAGGTTGTTCTTAAGGTTATCTACCACAAGTTTGGTATTCTGAGCTTGCTTGATTTTGGGTCCAAGACGGGTGAAACTCTTAATTTCCAACTGGCGGTCGGCCAGATTTCTCTAGCAAACAGACAGCTCTGGTTTGGTCAAAACTCCAGTTTTACTTATCCAAAAATTCGGAAATTTTTACAGAAGCTTGTGTATGAAATTATGAACAACTTTTATTTAAGGTGCCCAGCCAGCCGAGTGGTTTTAATGACCCGAAAAATTCGGACCAGAAAGAAACACAGTTTTGACAGACTTATGGAAGTTTGTAGGATTTATGATTTTTACTTCCTTTTGCTTCTAGTTAACTTCACAAATTTTAAGGTGATTAACATGATGCAAGAGAACTAAAAACGTCCTCACAAATACCAAGAAGCCTTGGCGTACGTAGTTAGTTGCCGGTGGCGAGGCACAATATACGTCTCTCCCTATAATAACTAGTCGTTACTCAGACCAGCGTAACCTTAAACGAACGGAGTCAGTGTTCCTGCAAGAAAACCATGAACCTTCCGTGCCAGCACGCCACGGAAGCGTCCCCATTCATTACCGTTCATTTATAAAAACGGTATCCATGCGTTCAACACTGCATGGACAGTGCATCTAGTTTAGGCCGTACGCTCCTTTTGAATAGAGCACACAACCCTTCGCATAACTCGTGATGCGGCATCATGCACATGTCTCGAACATGGCGAACAACCAGGATGATAGGCTCATTTGAATTAGAACCATACCAACAAGACCTTGCTCACATATAAAACATGTGGCGACTCATACACAACCGTAATGATAGGGTCCTTGGAATGGAGATCTTATCATCCTTCGTGCATACGGGCACGGAAACCAGCGCACGTATAAAACACGTGGGCAAGATGTGTTGGACAGGTTAGTCAAATACACCATAATTAGCAAGCCACCTGAAACAACCCGAAATTCCCTCTAGGGCTTCACGGTCTAGTTAATCCTTAGCGATCCAACGAGTTTTCACAAAGCACTAGTTGGTCAAGTTTTATTGCAAAACAAGTGTGTTGGGACCGTGTAAACCTCTGGTGTACGACTGTTCGCTCTGATACCAGCTGTGGCAGAACCGCTCAAATTAATCCGGCTTAAGTGCGCTAACCTTCCATTGGTCATCACGCAATTAAATCGGAGTAACTTGACAGTCTGTCGGGTCAAGCCCGATGCAACCACGGATAGTTACCTCGATCGCAACCAGTCATACAAAAACCCACTCGAAGGTGGATCCCAGAGATTACAACACATCCACAATTTAATCAGGTCCCACTTGATGTAAAACCATTACAAAACCAAGTTCAATGCATAAAGAACCATTATCTCAGAGTTTTGAAAACAGCGGAAGACAACTAATTATTTGAGGACCCGGTGTGTCCGAGGACCGGTGGATGGTCGCTTCCCGGTGTGATGAGTGATTGACAACGTGGTGTGGATTGACGTTTCCCTTGGCTCAAGTATTGCAAGTGTAGAATGCGGCTTGGTTGCATTGGTGGAGGTGAAGAACAGGCGCGAAAGGTCTTAGCCATGGCGGCCTCCGAGGAGCGGAGAGACAAGTAGGCTTGGTTCGAGGGACCCGGTGGCCGGTGGATCAAGTGCGGTTCACATGCTGGCAAGAACGAGCAAGGGGACGTGGTTCCGGTGCGAGGTAGCGGCTCACAACCGAAGCTCGTACGCGGATGAGAAGCCGGCGCAAGGTGGCGGCTAACAACCGAAGTTTGCGCGCGGGGTTTGGTGATTTGGCCACAAAATCATCGGTGGACGGTTTCCCTTGTTTTGGGCCTCAAAACCAAGGACCGAGGACTCGACGAGGCGAATTTGGGCAGCTGGGCCAGAGTGGCTGCCAGGGGCGGTTAAACCGCCCCCCAGGGCTGGCCCAAGAACGGCGTCGAGGAGCTTCGATCCGGAGGACATGTAGCGTGACTGCAAGGCTTGCGTCGGAGGGAAGCTAGCTTGCAGTGGAAGGTGCCCGAGCCGGAAAATATCTGAAGATTGTTGACGGCCATTAGAACCTCATAGTGACCGTCAACATTTCGGTAAAATGAGGATGACCATACCATATTCCATACATAAAAGTATTTTCACTGACAAATTCCACAAGTTTTGGATGAGTTGTGCTTGCAGGATGAACCAGGAGAAACAAGGGCCAAACCTGGCACATAGCCAGGCCGGCCGGCCTAGGCCAGGCCGACCGGCCTCCCCTGGCCAAGTCTGGCCACGTCATTGATCCACAAGCCATGCCAAGTACCCAGGATGATCAAGCACCGTGCAAACAACGTCGGTTTGATCCAAGGACCCGGAAGGCCTAGAGATGAAAGCACATGGATTGAAGGGCCCACATCCTAGGATTCTCAGACAGCTTCAACTAAACGCAACCGTTACCGACCTTGGGAGAGCATCAGGACCGTTCCTGCAGAGGGCGGTGCCAAGTGGCACCAGGGCCAGGCCGGCCGGCCTAGCCCAGGCCGGCCGGCCTCCTTCTGTGGCCGCCACGTCTCCTCCTTCGCGTGAAGCTTAAGCAGAGCCTTGGCGTGCTAATGACGCTGACATCCACCCCCTGGAGGCTATAAAAGGAAGCTCATTCACCTTGGGAAGACACACACCACATATCTCAAGTCTTTACTTGAAGGGAGCTCTAGTACCTTTTTCATTTCTTAGATTAGGATTAGAGTTGGGAGTAGAGTCGAGTCGAGCTTAGCTCGGATCTTCGGAGTCTTCGGAGTTCTGGTAAAGCTCTTGTATCCTTTCCTTCTTTTGAAGAGTTTATTTATATAATTACTTCCTTATTTCAGAGCTTAAGTTATCTTTTATATTCCTCTCTTGCTCTTCTTTAAGAGTAAAGATCTTGCTCTCTTCAGAGCAAAGTCCTTTTCCCCTTTAGTATTAGTGTAGAGTTTAGTTTAGCTCTACCGGGTTTTATCTCGTGGGTTTGCTCGCCTTGACCGGGCCGTAAGACGCCTTAGGGAAGACGGGGATTTCTCTTGACAGGCCTCAAGAGAAATCTTAATCATCGAGTGCAGACGTGGTGTCTGGCTTGTTGATTAACTAGGAAGTGTGTTGCACCCCACGGTACAGCAGTGGTAGACGGCAGGTGGTGACAGCCCTGTCCGTCCTTCGTAGTCCACCACGTTCGGGTGTATTCATAACAGTAGTGCTGAGCCCGGAGAACCCCCTCTCTCACCCCGTTCTGAGGTTCTCCCGTTCTAGCCGTCGAAGCGAGCTCTGTTCCCGGTATCTAAGCTAGGGTCTAGGCTAAGGCTAGAGTGCCTTTTGCTCTGAGTTAGAAAGAGTCTAGGTCCGGTCTCAACCAACATCTTTCCTTTTCTTTAGAAATAGGTGCTCCATGTGTCGCTGGTCTTTCAGACCTTCTATCCGGTCATTAACTTGACCATTATCCACCCAAACTTAGAGTTTGTGCCCCTAGGTTTGTGGCTTGATATTTCTGGCAAGATATATCATTTCATTCTTCAATACACTTTAACCATCTGCTTCCCTGCGGAAATATAAATACGATACCCTGGGGTAACTCCTGAGGTGAAGTGCTACAACGAGATATATTATGTGCGCTTGCAGAATTAATTTTGCATACAACGACATATATCTACGCGCTCTTGAGCAGTTGCTAAAACGTGACGCTAAGGAGTGCCAACAAAGATCAAATGTCAAATTTGCCCCTGAGGGGTATGTATCACTTAGGGGTAGTTTAGTCTTTAGAGCACCACCACTTGGACTACTAATAGCCCCTTCCAGGGCTGGTGGCTGCCATCTCTTTGGTTATTCTCTAGTTATCTCTTTAGTTTTTCCTTTGAACTAGTTTTCCCCTTCATCCCCTCCACCTAGAACTACTTCGAATCATTCCTAGTTTGTATAGGTGAATTCATGGTTATGTGATGGAGTTTGTGCTGCTCATCTTTGTGCCATGATTTGATTTCCCGAGCTCCTTCTTCCTTTTCTATTTTCGTGGGTATTTTCGGAGATATTTTTGGGGGATTTTCGTTCCTCTTGTTCTAGGGCGTTTTCTCTCGGATTTCTTTGGGGGATTCACGTATGAGTGCCTTGTGCCTCTTTTGCTGGTGATCCTTTGCCCCCAAACGCCGAGAATCGCTCTGGATTTGAGATTTTCGGGATGAACTCGAGGTCATGGTGTTCTTCGCGAGATTTGCGATTCCGGGGGTTGTACTGAGTTAGAGGCCGAGATCTTTTGAGAAAACACTCCACTGGAGGTCTAGATCATCTGACCAAAATCTCACCTCAAGAGCTCAAGCGGTTTGGGAGATCCACTTTTGGTTTGACTTTTTCCCGAGCCACCCAGGCCTGGGCGGTTTAACCGCCCCCCTGACCCGGTTTAACCGCCCCCCCCCCCCCCCGGGTGTGTTGGATCGAGTCGTGTTTCGGGTCGTTTTGGTGTTTGCTTCGATTGATTCGAGTTCCGCTGCTTGTTTCTTGTTCCTAGGGTCAGTAGCTTGACAGTGGCTACGTGATCTTGGCAAGATTGCTCTCGGAGGTTTCGGAGTTGTTTTGGGAGAATAGCCGGATCGGTTGGAAAGAATTTTTATCGGCTCCCATTCACTCCCCCCCCCCCTCTCTGGTCGCCGTTTCGGTCCTTCAATTGGTATCAGAGCCGGTTACGGGTCTTTGCGACTCTAACCTGTCTAAGATTTAAAGATGGCGTACCAAGATCGGGGTTCCGGGCCTCCGCACTTCGATGGGAAGAACTACCCGAACTGGGTCGCTCGTATGGGCGCTTTCTTGCGAGGCAAAGGAAAGTTGCTGTGGGATGTGACGAAAGATGAAAACTATGTTAATCCCACCAACTTAGATGCCCAGGATGCAAAGGATAAGTTTGAGGCGAATGCTAGAGCTGTTGACTACTTGTTCCGTGCTTTGTCTGCCGAGGAGTTTGAGGGTGTTTTGGGCGAGGACCTAGCTAGCCAGATCTGGCAGAAGCTCAAGGTAGCCCACGGTGGTGATAGCCATGTCAAGGCTAGGCTCTTCTCGATGTATAGGAGAGAATATGAGAATTTTGCTCATTTGCCTGGAGAGTCGGTTGATGCTTTAGTTTCAGCGTTTCACTTCTATTGTCAACAACATGAAAGCCAACATTACCGTGCTCCCATACTCGGATCATGACCGAACTATCAAGCTCCTGCAAGCACTTGATAGATCCGTGTGGGGTGCCAAGGTTGAGGCGATCATGGAGTCGGCAAACTATGAGACTCTGTCTGTTGATGAGCTTTTCTCGAAGTTGAAGTCTTCTGAGGTAGACAGACAGTTGCTTGCCAAGGCTAAGAGTCCGACTGATTCTCATAGTCTGGCTCTAGTCGGTGGCTCTGGATATGGACATGCTAACACTCCTAGACACTTTGCTTTGTCTTCTCTTGTGTCTCTTCCAGATGAAGAATATGAGGTGCTGAGCGAGGAGGATCTCGCGTTGCTCACGAGGAGGTTCGAGCGGATGTACCAGAACCAGAAGGGTTCGAGGCGTGCCGGGAGTACGTGCTACAGATGCGGGAAGATGGGCCACTTCATCGCCGAGTGCCCCGAGGAGATCAAGAACGACTACAACTGCAAGCATCGCCCGCGAGACGACCACAAGCACCGTCCCAAGGACGAGTACCTCTCCAAGCACAAGAACAAGGACGAGAGAAGGTCGAAGAACAAGCATGGTGGACACAAGAAGCACAGATCTCGAGCGATGGTGGCAGATGCGAGCGACATCGACACAAGCTCCACCAACACGTCGTCTAGCTCAAGCAGTGAAGATGAAGACCGCGGCCACCGCAAGGAGAAGAAGAGCTTGAACCGCAACTTCAACGGCATCTCCTTCGCCGCCGTCGACTACCGCACCATGGCGCACGACTCCGTGAAGAGCAAGGACGACTCCGACTCCGACTCCGAGGATGAGGTATTGACCGATCCCACCTCTTTGCGTCAGGAGATTGCTAGATTAGAGCAGTTGGTCGATAACCGCGATGATGTGCTTAGAAAGACCAACAAGGAAAAGAGGGAGTTTAGGTCTTTGCTAGGAGAGTCCAAGGATAGAGTGGCTGAGCTTGAGACCTTGCTTTCTGAGACTGGAAAGAAGGCTATGGAGTTTGAGTCTTTGCTTTGCGAGTCTAGGGAGAGAGCAGCTAAGCTTGAGTCTGAGATTGCTATGTTGAAAGATGCTCCTCTTGTGTCTGATGAAGTTGAATGCTCGTTCTGTGATGTGCATATTGCTGATCTGGTTGTGCTTAAGGAGAAACACATGACTTGTTTAGATGAACTAGAGGGTGCTAGGGTTGAGCTTGCTGAGTTGAAGTCTAGGTCATCTTTGCTAGGTGCTTGTACTTCTTGTCCTGCTTTGCATGCTCAGTTGCTTGAATCACGCACCATGATTAGTTCACTTGAAGCACAACTGAAATCTCCCATTGCAAATTCCTGTTCTGCTTGTGATGTTGTTGCATTGAAGAATGTTGAGCTAGAACAGTGTGTGAATCGATTGCAAGATGAGAATGATGAGCTGCGACAGTGTTTGGGTTGGTTGTCGGGTCGCGAGCCTCAGCTCAAGATGTTGATTGCTGGTTTTAAGAGAGCTGATGGTCGTGGTCTTGGTT